>JARUHE010318998.1:0-11549 GCA_031471125.1 Archaeomysis grebnitzkii | reverse complement strand
TATAAATTACCCGCCATTATTTTAAATTATAAATTACCCGCCATTATTTTAAATTCTAAATTACCCGCCATTATTTTGAATTATAAATTACCCGCCATTATTTTAAATTATAAATTACCCGCCATTATTTTAAATTCTAAATTACCCGCCATTATTTTGAATTATAAATTACCCGCCATTATTTTAAATTATAAATTACCCGCCATTATTTTAAATTCTAAATTACCCGCCATTATTTTAAATTATAAATTACCCGCCATTATTTTAAATTATAAATTACCCGCCATTATTTTAAATTACAAATTAACCGCCATTATTTTAAATTATAAATTAACCGCCATTATTTTAAATTATAAATTAACCGCCATTATTTTAAATTAACCGCCATTATTTTAAATTATAAATTAACCGCCATTATTTTAAATTATAAACTTCACGTTTCCGACATTTTAAAGGAAAGATTTATATCGCAAAAATACAACTTTAAATATATAGCAAAAGCTTCATCAAAATGTTTTATTTACATTTTACAGATATTTTTATTTAACAGGAATGGCTTTATATATAATTCTGAACAATGTTGTCCAGAATAATATTTTGTAAAATTGGTATTTATTGAAATAATAGGTTTTTAATTTTGGCAACATCTAAGGAAAAAGTAAGATATGAAGGGTATTTTATGTAAATTTCAAATCCTTGGCCCATTTTTGGTTAGAAAAGGAAAACTATAAACTCTACCCTAACATAACCTAACCTGACTTTGCTCCTCAAATGGCTTCTATTTGGTGACCATTTGAGGAGCAAAGTCAGGTTAGGTTATGTTAGGTGAGGGTCTATAATGTTCTTTTTAAGCCAAAACTGGACTAATCAAATAGAATTCAATGCAGAGTACCTTTTTAAATTATGTAGGGTAACTTTTAGTTGCAATTTTTTTAAACACCAAAACCAGAGGTGAAACTGTATAAATGCCAATATTTTTACTCGGCCACAGCCCTAATTCGTTTAATTTCTTCGTACTTGTTTTTTTTACTCATCAACAAATATATTTTTTGTTTATTTACAGGTGAAACATCAACATGTTTTGGAAAAATAATTTCGCATCTTCAACTCAAATTGATTCTCTGTTAGAAAAGAAAGTAAGTTGAATTATATTGAAATATTTTTGATTTTTTTATGATAATATAAAGAATAGTTCCAAGTTCAATTCATTCTAATTTTCTATAGCTCTAAAGCTATGTAAAACTATTTATATTACTTTTCTATAGCTCTAAAGCTCATACTTGGTAGACTATTAAAGTAATGTAAAACTATTTATATGATTTATACATAGGGCCAATTCACAAATTAAAACTGTCCATAATTTCAGTGTATTTTCAAGGACATGTAAATTAACAAAATAGCTTCCAATTTTTTCCAAAGACATTATTTAACAAATTTATTTTTAACTTTTCAGGATGTCACGCTACAAGAACTTATGGACGAAGAGGAGATGCTGCAGGAGTGTAAAGGACAAAACAAAAAACTTATGGACTTGTGAGTGTTAACATAATGGTTGTTTTAAATTCTAATTTATGGTCAAGAAGTTATAATTGGTTAGGTCAAGACTTATGTTTATTGGGGTCGAAATTGATTGCCTATTATTTATACAGACATGCAAGTTCTGATGGTTCCTCTAGTAATGAATAAATGTTTGTCTGGTTCAATGGTCATACAAATTAGTTCATGATTTTACAAAATATTACAAATGTTTTCTCCATTCCAGCTTAACAGGAGAAGATGTTTTAGAAGAAATGGTGAATTTGGTTGTAACCGAACCATCTTCCGACAGTGATTTGAAATCGCGATTCAAGTACGCGAATCTTGCGGCAGAAATCCTCACCTGTGGAGACACGGCAATCATCAACACTCTAGCAACTTCCGATCGGCTTTTGCTACTCCTCTACAAGTAACATTTCATTATCTTCTTTTATAGTTGATTCATAGTTAATTATAGCCAATTCATAGTGATTTATAGTTTATTATAGCCAATTCATAGTGATTTATAGTTAATTATAGCCAATTCATAGTGATTTTTAGTTGATTTTACTCATTTATAATTCATTATTACTGAAATAAAGAGTAAACATTTATTTTACAAAGTAAAAATGTTTTTATTTTGTCACATTTATAATAGTAACACTGGATTGAGATTAACATGTCGATAAATGCTCGTGAAATCGATCGAGAACACCTCCAATTGACGACATCTCCACGACTGAAAGCGCCTCAAACAATTTCCTACTTGTGGTGAAGCAATGAATTTTTGTTTCAGGTTTTTAGAAAATGAGCCGCCTTTGAATCCACTTTTAGCCTCGTTTTTCTCCAAGGTTTTCGGAATGCTGGTTCAACGTCGTGCAGAACAGGTTCGTCCGTTTCTCGTCTGATTAAATTACGCGTTCCTTCTTGTTAAGCTGTGTCTGGAAGACCAGCTTCTAAAACTGACCTCTGATTGTTTCAAAATACAAAGAATTATTTTTTAGAAACGTCTGTGTAAATGAAAATAAAGAACAACATTCAAACACAATTATTAATAAGAATTTTCTTTTGTGAAATCAGTATTTAATTATTAAAACATTTTTTTAAGTAAATTTGAATTCATGGTTAACCAAGATTTTTGTTTGATTGTTTAGAGAAAAGTTTATTCAAAACAAATGAAAGAACTAGAGATTTAAGGTAGAATGCTTTAAGGACTTTTTTGCAAATCTATTTCTTTAAATAATAAACATTTTATGCATTTTTATTTTAGACTTTGCCAATTTTTCATCCAATTTATGGTTAACCAAAAATTGTATGTGAAGATTTAAAGATAATTTAATTTGAAGCAGATAAAATAAAAGTGTTAATATAATTCTTTAGAAGTGAGTAACATCAACGCCGACTCCACAAAAGGCCTCCCGTGTTAATTACTATACAATTTTGAATAACAAACAAACCATTGGAAGCACAACCGGTAGCATAGATACCAACCTAAACGTGATATTGACCCAACTATCTTAACATTGATCAAACGACAAGAAAGTTAATCCGTATCAAGAAAAGATAGGTCGAGAACGTATTGTATAATAGGGAGTTCGGTGTACTAGGTCATAGTAGAGTCCGCATTGGTAATATCTTCCATCAAAACATATATTTGAAAAAATTTAAACAAATTTTATTCAACAGTTAAACAAATCTAGAAACTTTTTGAATATGCACACAGTTTTTGATGCATAGCGTCTATTTTAGTTCATAAACATTCAAATTCAATTAAGTTAAAATCAATTCAAAATTAAAAACAATAAAACTGTTTACTAGAACTAGTTTAATTAAAGATCTAAATTCCGGCAATCTACACATGTAGATTTAATTCCAATTTGAAGGCCTTTATCCTTAATTCTGTGTCGGCTGTGAAATTAATAAAGTTTGTATTGAATATTAATCCATGTTAAATGTAAGAGCTATGTTGTTTGCTGCTGTATACATGAACATTCAAAAATCCAATTTTGTCATTTTCAAAAAGAGTATTTTCATGAAAAGTCTAATATTCGTAAGAAATAATTTAACAAAAATTGTATTTTCATAAAAAGTCTAATATTCCGTGAGAAACAATTTCATGAACGTACACTTTGAAAATGAAAGTTGTGATGTTGTTGATTAGTTTGAATGGAAACAACACAAATGTTGGCTTTTAGTCGGAAAACAGAGCCCAAGTAATGTTATCTTGACAATCCAGACAAATTTCCTTGTGTTATTGCAAATAATTTCTTCACCTGTTGAAATGATTGAATGTTTTTTTTCTACATGAATAAAATATATAAGAAATCCTTTGAAATATAATTAAGAATTACAAATAATAAATCTTTTATAGAAAGGGTTAACTATGACGTTTTCATGTTTTTGTTTGATTTATACACTAATAGATTGGAAATGAAGTATACATAAACAATCTCGAAGGTGAATTTTTGGCTGAATGACGTTTTGTAACATCATTTTGATTGATAGAGACATAGAATAGATTAGTTGCGAGACATTTGAACCCTTTGTGGGTTACTAGCTTTTAGTTTAATTTAATTTGTGGGTTACCATCTTTAAATTTAATTTAATTTAATTTGTGGGTTACCATCTTTAAATTTAATTTAATTTAATTTGTGGGTTACTTTTATAAATGAATTGTTGTGTTGGAAAGTTTTATAACCAGGTAGAAGGTTCTTGTGTTGTATAAGCTTACATTATAAATTTGTTTTCATTAATGTGCATTGCTTTCATTTGATGTCCATATATTATAGGAAAGTTTTTATTTTCAATAATGCAAGGGATGAGATACTGGATGATTATTGGCATTTTTTAATCATTACTTGTATATTAAAATTTCCTTTTAAATGCTATAGTATATATATATTAGCCAAATTTTTTTGGGAAAATTTGGCTAAGCTACCTAAAAAAAATTATTTAACAAAATTGCTAAAAGTTCCGTGCTGAAATTTTTACCCTACGAACTTTTGCTCTGTACCATTAGGCTTTATATTCATTGTTTGTGTTGTCTCTCCTCTTTAGAACTGGTATTCCTATCAGTTCACTTGTTTCCAGGTCTTAGAATTCCTCAAGTCAAAGGGAAATTTCGTAGAGCTTGCCGTTCGCCATGTCGGAACTTCCGCCATCATGGATTTACTCAACAAACTTATTTGTGGAAATGAAGATCAAAAAATTAAGCAAAATATTAATGAGGTGATGATTTGTATATATTTTTTTCCAAATATATGAATTTAATATAAAAAATTAATTCATTTCATGCAGTTGTTGAAATTATATTTTTTGAGCATATTAATTATATTGGCCTTATTTTCCCCATATTTCCCCCTCATTTTTCCCATATTACTTTTATTTTTCTTTATTTCCCCCTCATTCATTTTTCCCATATTATCCTTATTTTTTTTCATTTCCCCTCATTTTCTATGTCGGATCTTTTTTTTAATAGATCATCGCAGAACCGATTTTTTTTCTCCGACTCCTAACTAAATTTATTTTCAGTGGTTGAGCGAAAACAAGTTGATCGAAAACCTCATCGAGAAGCTGCGTCCGGAAGGCGACTCGGACGAACACTCGAACATCGATCAGCTGTTGTGCGACATCGTCTACAATTCCGAGGAAGTCGTTCCGGTCGAGGCAAATGTTCAAAATTCTGAAGGCACCGACAATATCAACAAACTCATGTTGATCATTGAAAGGTAATATATTGATCGATAATAGCACAAGTGATGTAAGCTACATTCAAATAACATAGAACCTACATCACTTGTGCTATTGTTTATCCATATAAATTATAATATATGGATCAACAATAGCACAAGTGAGGTAAGCCACATTCAAATAATAGATCTTAACTTACTTGTGCTATTGTTGATCCATATATCATAGACAGAAGCACAAGTGAGCTAAGCTTTGTTAATTGAATGTGGGTTACCTCACTTTTGCTATTGTCGATCCATATATCATAGACAGAAGCACAAGTGAGCTAAGCTTTGTTAATTGAATGTGGGTTACCTCACTTGTGCTATTGTCGATCCATATGGCTTTTGTACCATCGGTGGCATTTTTCAAATCGAAAAATAAGAATAATGAAGTTATAAATATTATTATAATAAGAATAATGAAGTTAAAAATATTATTATAATAAGAATAATGAAGTTATAAATATTATTATAATAAGAATAATGAAGTTATTAATATCATTGTTGTTATTATTATTATTATAATAAGAATAGTGAAGTTATTAATTATTGTTTTTTGTTGTTCATTCCATACTATGGAAATATACCATTGATTTTCACAGTATGGAATTTACAACAAAACATAATGAAGTTATTAATTATTGTTTTTGTTGTAAACTCCATACTGTGATAATTTTTACAATATGAAATTTACAACAAAAAACATTAATTTGTAATTTCATTATTCTTATTTTTCTATTTGAAAAATGTCGGATTCTTGTGCCACCGATGGTACCTTATTGTAAATAAAAACTCTTCCTGCAATATTGAAAACTTATTATAATTATATATATATTATTATTATTATAATTATTATAATATATTATATTGAAAACTTATTATAATGGGAATGCAAGTGTTAATTATAACATCATTACCCACACATGATGACTTGAGATGTAGTTTTTGGGGTAACATTTTTACCTAAAAATTTCATAAATAATCTGATTGCAATGCAGTTTTAGACTTAACCTCTCTTCAAATACAGCAATTATGATTATAATTATAATGAAATGGTAATAGTAGTAAAAAAGAAAACATAAAAGAAGCATCATTATGAATATCGTCAAATTGAATCATTTGTTTGTTTCAGCGATGAAATCATCAACAAATTGTTAGACCTGCTGATCCACGAGAATTGTTGCCAGTCGTCCGTCAGTCATATAATAAACATCCTCATCACCCTCCTCACATTCAAACCAATCGTCAATAATGCAAACAATGGACAAAGGTGAGATTTTTCTCCGTTATTTCCAACGGAAAATCTTGGTATGGCTTAGAACCGAACATTATTTTGAAGGTTCAAGTTTATTTAAATTAAATTCATTACAAAGTTTAACTTCAGTGCATGAGATACGAAATGTTAACCTGAACCCGTCAACGGCCTTGGCCACGTTGAAACACTACTTCCCGTATGTTAAGCAACGTTGGGTCTGGTTAGTACTTGGATGGGTGACCGCCTGGGAATACCAGATGCTGTTGGCAACCGGCGGTGAATATGTATTGCACCCATAGCCTGGTCCATTGGGACCAAATAATAAAAAAAAAAAAAAATTCTTGGTGTAGATAAAGTCGACCTTTTAAAAATTTTGCTCCTGGTTTTTTTTCAAACTCCAAAAGTGCCTTAAATTGGTTAAAATTTAATGAATAGATTTAATCCAGCATTGCATTGAGAAGCTCAACAAAAGAATGACTTTCTGTCCTTGATGTAAACCAGAGTGCTAAAATATATTTTCCATTTTAAATCATTATTAAGTTTTTATTGCAGTAAAGGGCCACACTTTGTGCTAATTTTTAGGTTATAGAGGACAAAAAAACTCTTGAAATAAAAAAAATGCTAGGTTATCAGCTATTATTTATATTATATTGATGTGTCATAATATACTTAATTAGAATGATGTTTGGGTTAAAAAATAGTTTAATTAGAACAGTATTTATTGATGTTTTGATATTTATAATACCATTTTTGACAGCCTTGTTTTCATGAAAAAATTACATTTTTGAGCATAAATTTTTGACAGTTGTAATAAAAAACATGTTTTAGTAGAATATAAGAAATTGTGTGAAATTATTAAAGTTTATTTACTTCACGTAACACTTTAACTGTTTCTTGCAATAATAATCACCTGTATTAAGTAATTAAAAGCATAACTCACAGCGCTGAATAGCATAAATTGGCTCCAGTGCTGTATAATACCTATAATAATAATAATAAAAGCATAACTAACTTGATTTGTATTGCTGGTGTTGCACAAAATGGAGTAAGTCATTAGACTTGTGTATCACCAGTGTTACAAGACACAGTCAAATGTAACTCGACCTTTACTCTTGAAAAATAAAGTCTACTTTTTCTAACCATGGAATGAAACAATCTCGCTTCAGGTTAAGTTCGTCTGGATCATCCGAGTCCATCAACGAATGCGACGAGGTCGACACGAGACTAAAAGTTGCGACGGTGATCATCGGACGGATGCCGGACCTTCAAAGTATCTTGCTTCAGCCATCAAAGGTGAGGACAGACAACAGGGTGCTAAAAAATGTTTTTCCATTTTAAAGAGGACGTTCGCTTTGTTCGTATTTAATTTTTTATTGCCGAAAAAGGCCACTTTGTGCTGATTTTTGAGTTGAAGAGGACAAAAAAATCTTGAAGGCCTAAAAACCTTGTTTTTAGCACCATGACAGACAACTTCTGTTGGATCTTGATGAGTTGTCTCTGAAACAAGATTCGATAATTTCTACGTAGATGGCATCGACTCGTCTAACAATTTGTTGCCGGACATTTCACCTCAAAGTTATTTGGGTTTGGTTTAAATCGGAAATGAATCGTCTTTAATATGAATTATTGATTGAATGAGTTTTCCCATTTTTTAATTACCATTTCGATTATGTTTTTTATGTAAAACTACCGTCATTTGACCTATTTGGTTTTTGGATTACCAATTGTTCAATAACTTTTTTCACATTAGAATACTTCCGAATGTTTACTTTTTGTGAGAAGAATTTTGATAATAACATTTGTTTTGTTAAAAAACTAATTAATACTTTAATAGCTTTTCTTTTGTTAAAAAATTAATGTTTTAATATCATTTGTTTCACTGAAAAAGCTAATTAATGTTTTAATATCATTTATTTCGTTAAAAAACTAATTAATATCAAACCCCAACAGAAACTAATACCAACTGCATACGGCGTCGAAATGGAACCTTTAGGAACGATTCGATTGCAAATTATCAAGTTGATAACTGCGCTCATAGCCACAAGTGATCACACTGTCCACCGGTCTCTTGCTAAGCTTAATACCCTACAACATATCCTCGTAAGTATGCAATTGTTTTTTATGCATGAAAATACCCTACAACATATCTTCGTAAGTATGAAATTGTTTTTTTATATATGAAAATATTCTTGTTGTTTGCATATGTGTTTGTTTGTCTGGCAAAATACCCTACAACATATCGTTGTTAATATGCAATTGAATTGTTTATGTATGAAAGAAGCCTACAACATATACTTGTAGTATCGTACCTAGTAAAAATATCTTTGTACTAACCTAGTGTCAACGGCCTTGGCCACGTTGAAACACCGCTTCCCGTATGATCAGCGAAGTTAAGCAACGTTGGGTCTGGTTAGTACTTGGATGGGTGACCGTCTGGGAACACCAGATGCTGTTGGTCTATTGGGACAAAATAATAAATTTAAAAAAATGGATATTAAACACCAAAATACTTAAATGATCTTGCATACTTGTTTTATTACTATCTATGCTCCTACAATCTTTTTTGGTAAGTGCTTGAATGTTGGTGCTACATAACCTCTAGTTGTAGCATTCACTTCTAGTCGACCAATGCTTTAGGCTTCCACTCCAATAGTAATTCCTATGAAGAATGTGGCAAATATAACTCCAATAGTAATTCTTAAGGAGAATGTGGGAAAAATAGCTCTAAAGCATTGCCCTGTTTCTAGCTGAAGCATACTACCCACAAACAAGCACTGGTGTAAATCAATCTACTTGGCGCAGCGTTTCATTTGATGAAAAATCTCAATTATATGAACAGTTAATCAGCTTAGCTTTAGTAAGTGACATGTTGTCAACCACAGTCCATCCTCGACATTGAGGATGGAGCTGAGTAATTGACATTATGATTATGAACTTCTAGGGTTATGGGTCTCAATGCTAGGTGCCAGAAAATAAATATAATATTTTTATGTAATTAATTCCCTTCCCTACAAAATCTTCTCACAGCTGAATTTTTTTGCAGGATATATTTTTCAAATTTAGTTTAAACAATTTTGTACATACTCAAGTGACGAAATGTCTGAACATCATCTTGACTCAATCTCCTCTCCTGCCACCCTCCCCTCTTCCGCCTCCCTCCGACAACTGCGGCAATGTCGAGGTCGGGGAGGAGGACTCGAAGATCGACCTCGTTAAAGAGGAGGAAAAACACCCGTTATTGGTCCAACTAATCACCAAGTGCCACATCATTGAAAAAATCCTGCAAATATATAACTTCAACTCCGACACTATGCTGTAAGTAACTTATTTGTAAAATATCCTTAATAATAATAATAATAATAATAATAATAGTAATAGTAGTAATAATAATAATAATAGTAATAATAATAATAATAGTAATAGTAATAGTAATAATAATAATAATAATAATAATAATATTTTGGGTTTTCGTATAGCGGGTCTAATCAAACTTAACCAATCTTTGTCCTGCTTCACATATTAACTTTAATATTACTACCCACATCAAGTGATGTGTACCTTAAAGATATTCAGCTGTTATAGGGCGCTTCCTCCAAACCAGAGTAAGCTTAGCATATGAGCTTTTAAGGGAATACAGCCATGTTTAAATTTTAATGAAATAGACTCGAACCGATGCCAATGAGATTTGTTTGTGTTGAATCGACCAACATTACAATTCATATGGATAAACAATAGCACAAGTGAGGTAACCCACATTCAAATTACATTAAGCTTACCTCACTTGTGCTATTATATGGATAAACAATAGCACAAGTGAGGCAATCCACATTAAAATAACATAGAGCTTACCTCACTTGTGCTATTGCCTATTATATATGAATCGACAATAGCACAAGTGAGGCAACCCACATTCAAATGATATAGAGCTTACCTCACTTGTGCTATTGTTGATCCAATTAACATTAATGAAAAAAAGTTAGTAAATATCACAGTAATCAGTTTGATTAAATGCTGACTAATTATTTCTTAATAAACCTTTAATTTTAAATGATCATTATTTTAATTATTTATAAAGATAATTAGATGGATCGACAATAGCACAAGTGAGGTAAGCTCTGTTTTTTAAATGTTGGTTACCGCACGTGTTCTATTGTCCATCCATTGTATATATAATATATGGATGGACAATAGCACAAGTGAGGCAACCCACATTCAAATAACATAGAGCTTACCTCATTTGTGCTTTTGTAAATCTATATACGAAGACTGTACTGGAAAAATAAAATTTTGATGGAAAGCAAAAAGCGTATAAATCAATATATAGTTTTACTTTTCCGTCGTCGTCGTTGTCTGCATTTTAAATCCAACCAAAAATAATTTGTCTTGTAGAGATTAACCTAGTTTGTTTAGCAAAGATTGTTTATTTGTTTATTTGTTTATTTGTTTATTGTTGTTTGGCTGATTATTATATATTTCTTTATTTAATTGTTTATTTGTTTGTTTATTTATCAAACATTGTTTAGTGTTATTTGTTTATTATATGTTTGTTTGTTTGTTTGTTTGTTTATTTGTTTGGTTGTTTGTTGTTATTGGTTTATTATGTTTGTCGTTTGTTTGTTTTTTATGTGTTTGTTTGTTTCTTGTTATTTGTTTGTTTGTGTTTGTTTGTTTCTTGTTATTTGTTTGTTTGTGTTTGTTTGTTTCTTGTTATTTGTTTGTTTTATATTTTTATATTATAGTTTTGTTAATTAATTGTTTACTAATGTTTATTATGTGTTTGTCGTTTGTTTGTGTGTTTGTTTATTTATTATGTGTATTTGTTTGTTTGTTTGTTTATTTATTATGTGTTTGTTTTTGTTTGTTTGTTTATTATATATTTATATTATGTGTTTGTTATTTGATTGTTTACTATTGTTTATTATGTTTATTTATAGAACTGTTAACCCTTTACCGTCTGAATTTTATCTAATGAATTAAAAAAAAAAATTTTAATAAGAAAAAAAAATAACAAGACTGAGATCCACTTGGTCACATGGCATATTTATGTA
>JARUHE010318987.1:0-11550 GCA_031471125.1 Archaeomysis grebnitzkii | reverse complement strand
GCCGTTTAGACATTCAACCTCGGTAATTTTACGGTAGAATGGACAATAAACTAACAACGAATGCTGCTCAAATTTACAGTATTTTGTATTGTTTGTATTTTACAATACATTAGTATGTTGAATTGCCGAGCTTTTAGCCCCTGTAAATTTACTACCCATTGGATGGGGAGCGGTGCTGCCATTCCAATGTACCGTAAATTTACAGGGTTTTTTTCTAACAGTGTAAGAAATAAAAAAGAGTTATTGGCCATTATTTGATAGGCTACTTGAACGTGGTGGCATACTCTAGTTTGTGGAAAGTACCACATGTTCTTTGGATAGATATTACCTGATGTGAAAGTGATGATGTTTAAGTAAGTAAGGCATTCAAAGTATTGTTTAAAAACATGTACTTGTTATTATTGTTGTATACAATTTTTATAACATAGAACTTTTGAAGACATTGAACATGTAGAACACAATTTACAAGAGCGTTGCCAACTTTAAAGAAAATATGGTTTTATGAAAACTTAACTTTTTTGGGAACAATTGTAAGACAAAAATGCCCTTGTTTTCTCAACTCTAGTATATTCTGGCATATTTTTAATGATTTTCTTCTATTTAGTTTTTTATTTTGGTGGAACATATTCATCAATAAGATTAATAACAATAACAAACTGAAAATTACCAAATTTTCCTTACCAACAGAGCCGGTGAAGCCAAGTAGATCAAGGTTGTTAGACGTGAACGAAACGTCTGTGTTGGTTCACCTGAGCACGTGGGGCGACGGTGGCTGTCCCATTCTTTACTATGTCATTGAGTATAAGCTACACAACACTAGAGTGAGTAACTATTCGCAAAATTAATGTTTCATTTTATTTTCTACTTAATATTATTGTTTTCATTATATTGTTTACCATAATACGATTTTATTTATCAAAGTTAAATGAAAAATGTAATTTAAATTTAAATTATTATTTTGTATTGTGAAAAAGATAATGGTTATAGACACTTTTAGAAAAGACAAAAAAAAGTTGTCAAACCGACAAAAACATTTAACTGCATTTTATTACATTAAGTACATCTTACAGGATTGGAAGCAAGTCTCAAACAACGTGGCAGCCAATGAGAAGACTTGGATCATCCGAGAGTTGAGGCCATCGACTCAGTATGACGTGAAAATCACAGCTCACAACCAAGCTGGCTCAACAGTTGCCAGTTATGACATCACGACTCTGAAGCCTCATGGAGGTAATTTTGTTGGAATATTGCTTAAACTTGAACAAAATAGTCGAGATTGACCAAAGTTGTGAATAAAATCCTTTACAGCTCAATTTCTACTTCTCCAAGTCCCCATTATGAAGTATAAATTAAAACAAACAAACAAGTGTTTGTAAATAGTATGTAGAAATTAAACATATCGCTTATATATTAATTAATTACATTTAATAGTTTTTGGTTGATAAATATATTTTTATCTTTAAATGTTCTAAATGTGACTACTATTATTTTGTAAAAAATATTAAAAAAACAGTGTTATAGAAAACAATAAAACAGCTAATTAGCTTTTTTCCTATGTAAGATATGGTGAAACTGCAGTAAAAACATAAAAAGGTAACAGATTTTGTTTTTGGCAACATACATCTAAATGTGGTCTGCAAAATCTACACTGCCCATAACCATAGAATGTCTATATAAATCAAAGGCCCATACTGCAGTTCAAATTGAACGAGTTGTCCTTTAAATTTGTTTGCGCCAAAGAAAATACATTTAATTTTATTTTGGCTGCATTTTTTATTTATTGTTTGTAAAATAATAGTATATAATCGTATTTTGAAAAAAATGATGTCTATTAAACATACTTTATCGAACATAAAAATTATTATCTACTTATTGTCTATGTTTATAACACGTTTTTTTTTAAATAAAACTACAGTATATGCTATTGCTTCACTAAATTGGTTAGTCTTTCACAACCAATGAATACAAAATGCAGGCGAAATGTATTTGTTATGACGCAAACAAGTTTCAATGACTGATTAAGGTGGCTGTAAACTGGTTAAAAAGTTGCGGAATTAAAAGATTAAAATTGTATTTATATAGGCGTTTTATTGCAATTTAATATTAACTTTAATATCATTCAATTTTACATAAAAAAGCTCGTAAAGTTCGTCAAAATTGCACCCTGATCAGAATTGAATGTATACTCTTTGATACTTTGGCCAAATTTAATCTATAGGAAATAGAAACAAAATTGAAATCATATTTCTTACCTAAACCTTTTTTGGAATGAATCTTGCTTATTCACAAGGTATCTGTTTTAATGTAAACATCGTAGTTCTAGACATTTTTGTCGTTGTTGCACGAATGCACGAATAAAGTGATAGGCGTTCTGGTGGTTGATTCTATACAAATCACCAATCCAGAACCCTGTCAGTAAAAAAAATATAAACTGAGTTTTAATCCTTAGTGTCTACAATTGAAATAAATCTCAATGGGAGTTCTCCTTTATTGTGGTAAGTGACTAGGCTGTCACTTCCTAGGAGGAATGAATTGACTGGCAGGAAAGCTCTCACTGAGGGTGTTAATGAATACCTAGTTAAAAAGAAAACTATAATATTGTAGGTAGGATAAAGTAAAGATTAACTACCAATATTTTATTAATAAATAACATGGCAAACATATACAATAATCATTAATATCTTAATATAAATATAACTAACAAAAATAGACATTTCAGAAAGGAAAATAAGGATTTTTTGTAACTTGTTCAGCACAGTTATATGTTGAAAATATTTATTCTGAACTATAAAATCATCAAATGAATTCAAATTAATAAGTGGTTTAAAGTTATTCGACATTCAATTTCAAATGAAGTCCAGTCTTTGAATTTTATAAAGTAAAATGAAAATGAGACTGAGATTTATGAAATTGATTTTATACATTGATGAAAAATAATTTGTAGCAAAAAAATATAATTATTTGTATTAATCAAAATAAATCATCAAAAACTTATAATTTATAAAATAAATGAAATAACCTGTTTTTGAGACAACTAATACTGAACAGTTACAAATTATAATTATAGGTAACATGATATGACGATGGAAAATTTGTCGTCAAAAATACATTTACTAAAGATAATCGAATAAAGTCGTCAAAAACATATAATTTATAAAAGAAATGTAAAACATGCTTTTGAGACTATTAATGTTAAACAATTCACAAAATATAAAGACATTCTACTTTGTTTCCCTAATTCAGGCATCTCGTCTATTTACACTATTTTCTATAAAGTTAAGATCACTTTACTAATTCCATTTTTGCACACTAAAATTGAACACATTATCTTAATCACATAACAACTCAAAATTACATATCAACTCCCAAAACCACTTGTCCACGTCTGGCACCCTGCATGTTTACACTAACATGCTGTCAACTTGTCTATCGTTGAGCTTGACGATGTTATTGTTGTAGCACTTGGTCATCCCATATTTTTTTGTTTAGCCAATCATTTTTGGAATAAAGTTTTACAAGATAAAACTTTCTAATCCATGTGAAATGTTTGTTAGCTTTTTTTATGGTTAAGAAAAAAACGCGGGAGTTTAGTGACATTTCGAACCTTTGAGTTTTAGCGATCGCTCAACGATATTTCCCTATGATTTTGAATTTCTAGTTGAAAATAACTTTCATGATTTGAGTTGGATTTGTGATGATCGTGACGTAAAGATTTCCATCAAATGGTGTTCACATTGGAGATTTGGCAATGCACGTTTTTCCCGCTTAAGTTTGCTTAAGCAAGTAGGAATGCCAAAATATCCAGAACGTTAGTCCATCGTACGGAATGAATTAGTTTATCGATTAAGATGTCTATTATATAAAGAAATATAATATTTTGGAAAAAGTTTTTAACCCTCCAGTTCTTTCATTTTCTCTCAAAAAAAATTTTTCTAATCCTTATAATATTGGTTAACCATGAATTTAATGATAAAATAGCAAAGCCCACAAATTCCGAAAATGTCGCTTATATAAATAATATGTTTTTGGAAGCACATCCTTAAATCAAACCATCTTAACTCTCCAGTTCTTCCGTATGTTTTAAATCCAGTTTTCACTAAACCTTCAAATACAATTTACGGGTAACTATGAGGTTAATGATAAAATGACAGTGTCCACTAACTCCTAAAAAAATATACAAAAAAAACTTTTTTAAAAATTTTAGGTATTCCACCTTACATTTCCAGTTTTTTCATTTGTTTTAAATAAACTTTTCTCTACGTCTTCAAATAAAAATATCGGTTAGCCATGAATTCAGTAAGAAAAAATAGTCAATAAACTCTTAAAATGTCTTTTATTTAAAGAAAAAATATTTTGAGAAAAAAAATCCTTCCCAAATCTCCAATTGTTTAATTTGTTTTCATTAAGCTTTTCTCTAAACCTTCAAATAAAAATATCGGTTAACCATGAATTTAATGATTAAATGATGGAATCCATCCATAAATTCTTAAATGTTTGCAACTTAAAAAATATAAGTCTTCAGGAAAAATGTCCTGAAGGTATCTCACCTTAAGTCTCTAGTTCATGCATCGGCTTTAAATAAAATGACTATTACATAAGTAAATGTAATTTTTTAAAGTATTCCACCCATAAACCTTTCATTTGTTTTGAATAAACTTTCTCTAAGCCTTCAAATAAAAATGTTGGCTAACCATGAACCTAATGATAAAACAGCAGAGTCCGTAAATTTTGTAAATGTTTATTATTTAATGAAATTAATATTTTTGTAAAAAGAAAGTCCTTAAATCTCCAGTTCTTTCATTTATTTTAAATAATTTGAAATCAAAACCTTCAAATAAAAATCTCGGTTAATCATGAAATTGATGATAAAACAGCAGAGCTCATAAACTTCTAAAACGTATATTAAATAATGAAAAAGTCCTTACAGTATTCCACCTTCCTCTTTAAATTTCTAGTTCTTCAATTTGTTTCAAATTAAGTTTTTACCAAGCTTTCAAATAAAATTATCTGTTACTGATAAAACTACAAAGTTCATAAACTCTTGAATTGTCTATTAACTAATTAAATATAAGTATTTGAGAAAAAGTCTTTAATGTATCCCAACTTAAATCATTGTTTCTTTTATTTATTTTAATCAAACTTTTCTCTGCATCTTCAAATAAAAATCCAAGTTAACCATATTTTAATGAAAATTCATAAAGTATACATTATTTAAAGAAAAATATATTTTTGGGAAAAGTCTTTAAGGCATTTCACTTAAACTTCTAATTCTTTCATTTGTTTTGAATACACTTTTCTCTATGCTTTTCCACCTAACCATGAATTTAATATCCACAAACTTTTCAAATGTCTATTATTTGAAGATATATAATTCTCACAAACTCTTAAAAAGTGTATTGTCTAATGAAATAGATTTTTGAAAAAATTCCTTAAAGTTTTTCATCTTAAATCTTTCGTTTATTTATTTATTTTAAAAAAGATTTCAATACGCCTTCAAAACAAAAATTTGATTATGAAAATGATTTACACCAATAAATTTCGGTAAATTTTACCGACATGGACCCTTTTTTTATAGAGTTTTTATCAAAAATAGCTTTAATAAAAACTTTAATATGATTAAATATGTTCATTAAGCTACAAACTATTGAAATAAATGCAATATTTAAGTAATATTGTGCATGCGTTTTCACGCATAATAAAGTTTAAAAACAAAGAATCTCATAATAAGTAAGTAATCTATCCGTAGTTGTATAACTCAAAACTGTAAATGGGGCTAGCAACATGATTTCACATGAGTAACAAAGTTTTTTCGAAGGTTAGACGATTTATGAAAATTTTTGATAGGTCTGAGGTATATGACAGGGGGGGGGGAGCACCGCTCTCTATACAGCCCATGGACTAATTGACCGTTTCCGCTCAGACTAACAATTAACTAGATTATTGGTAAATTGAATTGAAATTGAACATATATCATTAAAAAGTTGAAACTACAATTGAAAGGATACATATAATATATTTAACTTTACTTTATGGTACAATTGTATAACTTTTAAGTTCATGTTTCTTATGTTTCTTTCTTATTTCTAATTTTTTTATTTTTATGAAACTTCCTTTGCTTGCGAGCAACACAATACTACATTCAAAAATTATTCACAGTTTTATTGCTTGGTTTGCTATTTGTACAAAGATATACAATTATATTATACATTGTTGAACAAACTGCATGTTTGTTACATCATAATCTCGTACAAAATATACAAGTTAAATAATTTATTGAAGTCCAGTCTTATGTCTACATTTTAATCTGCTGTACTCATTTTTAGTGTTTAACGTTGGTGAAGACCCAACGCCCAGCGGAGTGATGCCCTCAACGCCCCTTCATCAAGATGTGAGAGTGGTTGTTCCGACGTCTATTGTTATGATACTTTTTCTCGTTCTTGGGTCTGCCTTCTTCTTTTGGACTTACAGAAAGAAAAGTACGAAATTTGTTGGTATTATACACAGTTTGGTGTGAAACAAAGGATTCATTTTTAATTAAACTACAATATAAAATAACTTACCAACTAAATTTATAAACTATTCAAATTAACCATATTATATATATAATATATATAAGCTAATATAACAAACTTAGTAAAGCAAATAATTAAATAATGTTATGTTATATACATTTAAAAGGGTACAAACTAATATTTTATTAAATGTTTGGTTATCTTGGATCATTAGTTTCAACAACTTGTGTAATTTTTTAGAAGTTCAAAAAGATGGAGCAATTGACATGGCCGAATCTCCTTCAACTACACAAATACAAAACCAAGAAAATCAACGACAACAATACTCGGCTCTTTCCGCCAACACTCCTTCGACACAAGATACAAGTACATACAAGCCTGAGCCAACAGGTATAAGTTAAAGCATGACACTTAGTTTCTGGTTTTAGTTTTATGTGTATGACAAGATAAACTGTAGATGAAAGAATGAGCGTTTTTAACACAATCTTGCGCACATATACTCTATAGATACTTTGGAGTTACTCTACAATTGATCTTTCAGAATATTTAGAGGATATATGTCCTTACGCCACGTTCCAGCTACCTGCAGCACCTAAAAACCATTACAGTGAAAGTACAGATTCTGGCATTGTATACAGTGGACCGTATCATTCCGTTCAAGGGGCATTTGTTTACCATGATCCAAAGCTATCAAGTCTTGACAGCTTCCCTTCTAGACATGTATGACTATCTTAGTATATTTGTTGCATTTAATTTTAAGCAATTAAACCAATTTACATTTGTATTCAAATTTATTTTCAATAAGTTTAGAATTTATTTCTAAATCACTATAGAATGTTGGCTATCACATTTATATATCATTAAAAAATAATATATTAATTATGAATATTAGTTTTGGTAATGATAGATATTGCTTTTTATCTCTTTCTCGTTTGTGTTTGTTTTAATGAAACTGTGAAACCGTTTTCTTCAATGATATACAAGTTCTTGGCCGAACTGATTTGAATATTTCCAGCAGAAGGAACCCGAATACATGAAAGTGCGAAGAAAAGGTCGAAAGGACCCACATCAAGAAAGCACCGAGTCCGACAACCTTGGGAGCACCGACTCAGAGGTGAAAAAGATCCTATCGCTACACATGCCGATCAGTGAATACGACACATTGGGAAGCGATTCAGAGGGTGGAGCTGGCACCCGTGACTCGCCGCCTACTTTTGCAGATGCAGCAGGACTCACCCACGCCCACATCCATGCGCACCCACATCCACTTCCAGCCTCTAGACCTCGTCTTGACCAACCAATCAGCCACAGTCGAGGAAGTACTGACATCTTCAAGCATCGAGTCCGAAGTAGACAAGGTGAGTTTTTGCACAGTTGCTCAATTTTGCTATATTAAGAAATAAGTTAATTCGATATATATTTAATTAACTAATTTGATTAACCTAGCTACTCATCATATCAATTTCTTCACGATTGTTCCTTTGTGTGTCTCGTGTAAAGACCATTATTATCAATATTATTGGTTTTGTTTATAATGTGAAAATTGCCATTGTAAAAAAATTACCACAAAATAAACAAGTGGTTGCACCAATACCTGCAAATCGCAAATGAAAAATAAATATTGGTGAAGAAACATCTGGTGAGTGAAAATACGTGTTTACCGTAAACAAATCATAGGATCAAAAAAAGGATGATGACTGATTAGTGAATCTCTTCACTACAGTTCCTTATGCACAGAAATCAAAAATGTTAAAGAATTGAACTTATATGGAAAAAATATTCATTGCAATGGTAATTGCTATTCTATCACAAAAATATCGATCAGAAAGATGTTGAATGAAGAAATACAAAAAATAGTACTTGGATGTTCAGTAGATCTTCTCTTGGATTTATCAAAGTTCTTAGTTTTTACTAGAGCATTTGATGTGGATATGGAAATTGGGTTGGCAAGAACTTGAACAAGTTACAATCTAGTGGCAAAAAGCCGTCTAAATCTTGGTCTTCATGCCAAAAAATGAAGCCTTATGCAACTCTACTATCCCCATATGTATAAGGCTACATTGTCCATATAGTTTAAAGAGCAAACTTATGGCGGGTAGACAGAAGTTTGTTTCACAAAGCCAGAAAAATTGTACCTTAATATTGCCATTGAACAATATTTGTCTCTCCAGAAACGAGCAAGTCGACTGAGAACAGCTCCTCCACCAGCGACTCCTCGTCATCATCCTCTGGCAGGAGGTCCCATCCGCGAAGGAGCAAGAAGCTGTCGAAGAGACCTTCGCGATCCTTGTCCCGGACCAGCTACGAAGAAACCTCATTTAGGTGCGACATCTTTCTCTTTTTGTTTTACATCAAGGAATATGGTATTATACATTATTTGTTAACGTGTTTGTGGTAAGGATTCCAATACACATTACCATATGCTATCATACCTTGTTTTCTTGTAATTATGATAAATATACAAAACATCGTTATGGTACAATGATTGTTTTGTTTTACATGATTACTCTAGCCAGTGCTGGACTTACCTATATGCTAAATAAGCTATAGCTTAGGGCCACGCTCCTTCGGGGCCTTATTTTTTTAAAATATATATATCGTTATTTTATGATTATTTAACACTAATTCATCATAAGAAAAGCCTCAAGTTTCATATAGCTTAGGGCCTCAGCAGGGGGATGTCCGGCCCTGACTCTAGCGTTGGCATATGCTATCAAACCTCACTGTATTTAAGGCATGTATGGTAAAGATACAAAAAAATAAATTTTAAGGTTGGACAATCGTACCGTACCTTATTTCATTTAGCGTACCTATGGTAACGATACCTTATAAGACATACTCATGGTTTTTGTAAGAGATTATCCTTGTCCTACGAGTTCATTCCTGGTAAATTGGGTTTTTATTAGAATCCATGGGGTAATCTGGGTTTTAGTGAGAGATGAGGGAAAGGTTTTGAAGGTGATGGGTTTTTTCCTCCCGTTGTTTAGGCCGACTTTGCCTAGCCGTATAGAAACAAATGCAAGCAATTAGTGCAAACCACAAAAAAAGAACAAACAAGATAAATTATATACATAAACAACATTAACCCTACTATATATACACCTACACAGATAGTCCTATCCTTTCCACGTAAATGGTTAAATTATTTTACAATTACAATGAAAGTTAAAGACATAAGAGTTTATTTACATTGAACAAGTGCTCCAAGTTAGTTTTAATCAAGTTAGTTGATTGAACTACTTAAAACCTTAATTATTTAATTGATCGAATTAAAAATTATTTTTTTAGTTAAACCTAGATTTTTTTGATTTTTTTAGGTCAAACCCAAAGAAGAAAATCAATGGACGAATACCCAGCTAATCAATAAGCAGGACTAACTGGTAGACTAGGAGTTACAGAAGTTTCACTCTGGAAGTGCCAAAGACTATGCACCCAAAGATGGATCCAAAGCAAAACAAATGCGCCTAGGAAATTACTAGAAATTACCTTATAATTGAATATTAAATTAAATTAAAATCAGAATGAAACAACAGGGCAAATTTGATGATCATTAGCAGGAGCACGAACCGACACATCCATACTAAAATCAGCCTGGCCATTTGACCAGAATGATAGTTAAAAAAATCAATGTTATTAAAATATAAATAATTAGTTTTTATTTTTCTTAATAAAAATAAAAAAAAATTCCTTTATTCTCTTCAAAAATATCAAAGTTATTAAAATCAAAATATTTCACTTGTCAGCAAAAATAATTGTTGTAGGTTCAGAAAAATCGCGAACAAGTTGAATATGTAAGGCAGTGGTTCTCAAACCGTGCGCCTGGGCGAACTGGTGCGCCCCAGAGATTTTTCAGGTGCGCTCCGTAGTATTCCTGAAAAATCTATCCAGATATAAAAAGCAAATGTATACTAAGTTAGGTCCAGAAACGTTACACGTACAGGAAGCCGTACGACAAAGGCTCATGTTTCTCATTAACACAGGAATGAATAAACTTCATAGAGGTATGTTAAGTTTGCTTTTGTTAAATGCGTTTTTTTTTATATATTTAACAGTTATCTTAATAACATATAAGTCCTATTTTGTATACAGTGCGCTATCGAGTATCTGTAGTACTGTAAGTGCGCCCAGACTGTATACAGTTTGAGAACCGCTGATGTAAGGCAAAAAAAGGAGATGACGCAAGTTACTATTTTCCCAATGCGTCAAAAAATTCGTTTCAAATGATTGGTAGATACAGAAAAATGATGAACGAAGTGACATATTTAACATTTTGTAGGTTCAGAAAAATATTGAACAAAATTGTAGCTTATATGTAAGGCAAAGGAAGAAAATGACACACGTTACTATATAACCAAAGCGTCAAAATCCCTTTAAACTATTTTGTAGGTTCAGAAAAATCGTGAACAAAGCTATGTGTACATGGCAAAGGAATGAGTGACGCACGTTACTATTCACTCAATGCATCAAAATCTCCTTGAAATATTTGTAGGTTCAGAAAAATCGTGAACAAAAAAATAATATGTGTAATATGCGTCAAAATCCCCCTCAAACATTTACAGGTTCAGGATAAGTGAAAGTGAACAAAATAACGTTCAGCTGCATTATACAACAAAATGCATACATTGACTGCAGTCTTAAAAAGTTGTACATGTTCAAAAAATTGTGAACAAAGTTATTATTCACCAGCAACATCATGAAAAAATACATTGACTACAGACTTAAAATGTTCCCGGTCAGAAGAATGAATTGTCTCATTAGGAAGGGTGTTCCACAATTTACAAAAAATGGAAGAAAACATCTAGCATACTGATATGTTTTGTAGTTTATAGAAAAAAAACATAATCATTTAAAGTTAAGGCATACCTAGTTGCCCTGGCATGAGTATATGGTGCAGGCAGTTGAGGACGCAGTGGGTGGTCCACATTATTAAATATCTTGTACAGAACTGATAAACCGGCAATTTTCCTACGTTTTTCAAGGTCAATGGAGATATTAGGCAGGAAGAAGCGGATATTATTAAGGGCACGATTTAATAGTT
>JARUHE010318976.1:0-11550 GCA_031471125.1 Archaeomysis grebnitzkii | reverse complement strand
TGTATATATATATATATATATATATATATACACATATGTTATGTAATCATTTATTAGAAAACAACAGTTTTTGAGGTTAAAAATAAATAACGAAATGTTTTGTTTTTCATTATCAAATTATAGATAAAAATTTCATGCAGGTTAAAATATTAATCATTTAAATACAGTATATCTCCAGTCTTAAACAATCTATAAATTCTCTTTTTAATAGCAATTGATTGGTATGTAATTGCAATTGATTGGTATGTGTACAAATGTTGTTTGAAACAAAATAAAACTTTTGGGAATGGGTTTAACTTTGTTGGTCAAGGGCAGATCATCTAATGTTTGTCACAAATTTATTGTTTTATAACATTTAATTAATTAATTATTATTATCAATCAACAATGACTAATTAACTAATAATAATTAAAAATAATAAGATAATTAGTATTTTGTCAGTCTATATAAAAGTCAGGTGTAAGTTTTTGTATGTTTCCCAGAACTCAAAACTTAGTTTAACTTATAGAAATAAGTTTTATTTGAAATTACTTAAACTAAATATTTTGTTTGATTTATTATTATACTTCATTACTAAAGATTGTCTTGAATATGATATGAAACATAATTTTTATTATACATTTAAAATATTATTTTTTTTAAGAAAACTAGTTACACAAACATAGAACAATAATATGATCTACATCTATAAAATTAATTGCTTATTAATTTCTAAAACTTTTCAGGTTCTATATTTTTTTAGTTAACTGAAAACTTTCATTTTACAATACAAATTTAATATTTTTATCAATAAAATATATTCCAACAGTTTAAAATAAAAATTGTCAAAACGCTTTAAAATGTACACAAATCTTGATATTAATAAACCAAACAATACTAAACATAAAATGATTTTAAATAAAATGAAAATTTATTAATCAAAATGAAATATCCAACAAAATAAAAAAAGTTAATGTATTGAGTAAAATTGCAAATTTAAAATAATTTTCTCAAAAGAAATTGAAACAAAAATTTGAAAGAAACAAATAAATTTCAATATAAATTAAAAAAAACTTTGGTGATAAAATAAAAAATAAAAAAAAATACCTCTGGGATTGACTATGGTCGGAAAATATGTGCTTCCAGAGGAGTCTGTGGGAAAAACTATCATGCCATGATAATCAAATTCTGAAAAAACGTTTGAAAATAAAAAACATACAAAAAAAAATAAAATAAAAAAAAAATTATAAAAATGGTGTTCACTGTTTACTAATATATTTTAATTTTATAAGTAAACATTTAATTCTATGATAGATATTTTATTAATTTTTTCAATAGTTTGTTTTATGATATCAATTTGAAAAAATATATAAATTAATCAATAATTTTTTAATTTTTTAAAGATTTGTTGAGATACATTTGACAAGTTCTTAAATATTTTATGAAACATAATTAACAACCAAACAAATGTTTATCTCGTCTAATTATTTTTTTAAATTAACGGAAATCGAGACTTTTTCAAAGAGTAATGAATCGGTGAGCAACGAAAATGTTTAATCAAAGTAAAAACAGAAAGAAGAAGACTAAACTTAAGAGCTCAAATGTTCAAATGATTGTAGGGGCTTGGTTGAAAAATCGAGCAAAACTGATACGTTCAGAGGTCCACTAATCTGCAAGTCGTTGAAGGTGCTCATATTCTCTAAATGTTTAGCGGTAACATTATTATGATTAGCTTTGTTTAACCAAAGTGTATCTATATAAATACATAGTTTAACTCCGATTTCATGTTTGCTCCATTTTTAAAAATATTTCACGGTGAATTACAAAACACTTGGTTAAACATTATTAATTTAATCGCGTTTTTGTAGGACTAGCCTACATATTATTCCAGTCAAATTTGATTAGTGCTTTTATTGTAATTCTTCTTCACCATTCTTAGGTAATTAACTATTTATTTAACAATTATCAGTTCAGCCTTCAAAAGTTTGACGTATTAAAAATATAAATACTTCTGGTTAGGCTAAGTGAATACTATAATTTTGGTTCATAATTTTTTTTAGTAATGACTTGTATTTTAACTGTAAAATTCTATAATAGTCTCACACGTGCCTGCAATAAAAACAGTTTAACTAAAGAAGAAATTCGTAAGAATTGCTAAGATTATCAATTTTTTTTTCATAAAAAAAATTATTCTTCCTGACGTGTAAATGGAGAAAGTGAACATAAACTAGCCTGTATTAGTCAACAAGATGGCCATTTATTAATTATTTTATAAATTCTAAACTGTAAGAAGTGTTTGAAAATCATTTTAAGTTTGTCCATTAATAAAAGAATTGACCAGACGCTACCTTTAAAAAAGTCAAAATAAATCTTAGCGAAAAATCTTGTCAACGAGGTTTTGAAACTTGTCCATGAAAACATTCTGTTAGAAAAACAACATCTATACAACTGGTCAAAAGATGCACAACTTTGTTAGTTTCTTTATATACTAAAACATTCAGAAAAGTTGTGACGGCCTCCTCAAGGTATAGTTCATGCGTTACAAAATACAAATACGTCACAAACAAAGTTTATCTATCTCATAATGTATTTTTTTTTAATTATCTTTTTTCTAACAATAATTTTCCATTTACCCTAACTAAAAGAAATTATTGCTTAAAACATTTTTATTAAACCAAAATTGGTTTTTGTATAGTTTCGGTCACTTTAAAACTAGTTTATACCTATGTTTACCAAACAATTTTTTAAATGGAAAAACCCTCATACAATATTATCAATGAGGTTGATTTTTTTTTCATTTTGTTACACCACAAAAATAAATATATTCAGACAATATCCCTGATTCCATAAACGCATTGAATGCAAAACATCAACGACAATCTTCCTAATGCATTACTTGAAGTAAATGAATGGCAATGTTTTATTTATAATTATTATTATTATCTTCATTATAGGTCAATCTTTCAAAGTTTAGTCAAACAACATAATGATATTTAAGAAAGTACGTATACTTATCTAAATTAATATCTGGAAAACTATCCTTAAAATCATTGTTTTTTTAAATGAAAAATGTTTTCTATTAATTCCATCTAACATTTTTAATTTAATATGGTTTTGGTTTGAACTTAATTTGAGCTAATATAATTGCTTAAAATTAACCCTTAAGAAATTATTTTTATAACTATGTCGGTCGAATTTAAACTAAAACTGCAATCAAATTAAATGGTGTCTGTGGTAACTTTTTATCTCTAAGCGTTGGACATATTTTTTAAGATATTTCTTATGAGTTAAGAGGGGACAGAAGAAAGTTTAAATAAGGAAGTAACTTAAATTTAATATAAGTAAAATACACCAAAACTAAACTTACTAAGCAATGTAAGTAAGTTTCAAATTATGAAACAATAAAAGTTTACAAAAGCATGTGTTTTAAAAATTCTAAAACATAATTTATGAATTTTAAATTATCATTCCAAAATTGATCACTTAGTTAAATGTTTTGTTATAACAAAAATGCATTTAACTTCAAATTACAAAATATATTTCGTCAACCAAAAACATTATCAAAAATACATTTTGCGTTTGAAAGTGATGTGTTGTGTTTATAATATATTAAAATCAACTGTAAAAACAAGCTTATTGAATAATACATAATAACTCATAAACCAATTAAACACTACAAATAATCATAAGCTTATTAAACCAAACAAATGAGTCATAAGCGGATTAAACACTAACAATAGTCATAAGCTTATTAAATAAAATAATTGACATATAATTTTATTAAACAATATAAAAAAGTCATGAGATTACTTAACAATATGAATGAGTTTCAACTTAACTTTACTAAACAACATAAATGAGTCATAAGCTTATTAAACAATATAGTTGAGTCATAGGCTTATCAAACAACATAAACGAGTCATATACTTCATAAAAAAACATATCGCAGCAATTATAGAGCCTTACCGTGAGTGGGTCCCATAGTTGATATATTATTTGGTCCCAGTGGAGGTATGGTCCTTGCTATACCATCTACAGCTATGTAAGCATGGAAAAGGAAGGAAGCTATTAAAGACCTGACGGTTATTGGTGCAACCACATCAAACTTTCAGCAAAGGGAGAAACAAATATAGTCTATCATTGAGGTGGAGTTTTGTCTTTATAATGCAATGCAATTTTTAATGCGTATGATGCATACGAAAAATTACCAGTTTTACATTTATAAAATTATTTTTATAAATAAAAAAAATGTATATATTTCGAAAATGTTTAAACATTTTCCCCTGACTTATATACACTGAAACCACTTCATTAACTTTTATGTCTAAGGTAGTCAAAGTTGCCATCATCAAATTGACTAACCTTTGTTAAGGCTAGTCAACTTTGACTATCTTAGACATACAACTTAGTCAACTGTTTTCAATGTATAGTTTCCTCCACAATGTTAAAATGTTGATACTGGTTGGCGTTCCTTAAAATTTGAGATCTAAGTTATATTTTCTTAAGATCAAAATTAAGTAATTTTGTTTTGAAAATTTTAACAGATTGTTTCCAATGGGGGAGGGTCAGGTCTATAATGCAATAGGCTAGAATTACTATAATTTGAGTTGATTATTCACTAAAAAACACAGAAATGTAAGGAATAGAAATTGTAGATCTAGAGTTACTTTTCATTTAAAATTCATTCATCCAAGTAACATGATTCAATCAAATTCATT
Source organism: Archaeomysis grebnitzkii (assembly GCA_031471125.1). Classification (NCBI taxonomy): domain Eukaryota; kingdom Metazoa; phylum Arthropoda; class Malacostraca; order Mysida; family Mysidae; genus Archaeomysis; species Archaeomysis grebnitzkii. Next base: position 6,853 of record JARUHE010318976.1, on the reverse strand, counting down.
TAATTTATTATTTAATCAAAAATTAGAAATCTGTATTTTCTTAAACATTTTATTTGAACATTTGTATTGCATGTTGTCCTTGACATACAATAGCTCTAACTGTATGCATTTAGGTTGTCTCTTCAACCAATTTATCATTAGTTGGCTAATTGTTATAAATTAGATTACAATCCTGAAAAGGTACTTCAAGAAAAACAGAATCAAAACCTTCATACTTACAAGCACTTCAAAATAAAACGTTCTGTTTAGCTACAACATTACAGGTATACTATAAAAACGAAATGCTAATAAATTAAAAACAAAATGCATATTTTCTGTTGATTTAGTTCAATGTATAAGAAAATAAAGAAAAATAATATAATTTATTAACTATTATGAAAAATAAAAAAAAAACTTACGTTGAATAAAGTTTAAACTTTTTGTCATTGATTAAATCATATTTTTTATAAAGAGACCAACAAAAGGCAGAATAGAATGGATGTAAATTCTAAAAGTTTTCTAAAAAGTGAACAACAGTGATACAAAATTGCCTTTTAAAGATTCGTTTTTTAAAAAAAGTGGAAATTTTGACCAATCTCTTATACTGGTTCACTCACCACAAGAAATATTGTGGATAAAATCCAACTTTTCTTAAAAGTTTTTCATTAAAAAGTTTTCTAACACTACTTTTGAAAATTTGATAGGATGTTAAAGTTAACAAAACAAAAACTAAAATCTACCATGATTTGGAAATAAAAATTTTAAAAACAAACTAAACTGTTTTTTCATAAAGTAGCATATAAAAAAATGCACAATTTTAACATTAAACATAAAATATAATTACTTTAATAATTAATATTTTTAAGAAAAACATGCATTATCATGTGAGGATATTTATGAGTAACTTTTAGTAATTTATCTTTATAAGAAAAGATGTAGAAATTTAGTTAAATATAAATCACAAATTAAATATTATTAAAATTTATATTTTTCTGTCTCATGTGATTAATATATTTTATTGGAAATTAAATTTTAAACAACAAAATGTGTAATTATTAATAAAAAATGATTGTTATATATAAAAAACTGCCATTTTGTATACTCAAGACAAACATTGGTGGGATTGTAAAACATATTTAGAATAAAACATTATTAATGAAATAAAAATATTTTTTATGAAAAAATCAAAAATAGCTTAATCAGAAAAATCAAATTAAAGTTTGAATGTTTAAAAAATTAATTAATTACTAGTTATGTATTTATAGTTTGTCTATTTTATGTGAATCGGAGAAAAACGGATGTATTGTTAGTATTTTTAAACTTAATTTACAATTTGTATTTTAATATTAGTTTCTTATGACTTGATGTAAATAAACATAATCTTTTAATTATGAAATTGAATGTAAAATAACTAACGAAATTACTTTTCTAGATATTTTATACTTAAAATAGTGTTGCTGGCTTATGAGTGTGTAATTATTATTATAATTATTATTAGATAACATGAAAATTAATTATATTAAGTTATTAAAATTAATTTCCAAATGTATACAAACGAATAATGAAAACTAATGTTAATTTAACATAATAAAAAACCATTCACTTTTACATTATGTTATTTTAAGAATTTGAACAATTTAAGATTTTAAATAATGTCGTGCAAAAAACCCTCAAATGTAGATATAGTTTTGTGTATAAGTTCTAGAAAAAAATTCACTCAGCCAAAAAACTTTTAAAATTAATGCAAACATAAGGAAGCTAACCATGTTTAGAATTTTGGTGCAGTTAGTAAAATTGAAACCAAACTTTGAAAAAACTTGCAAGAAGACCTAAAACCTAAAAACTCAAATGATTAGTGAATCTCAAAGAAAACTGGAAAACATTCAATGCATCATGCAACACATTCCATCAAAAATGTCTACAAGGGTAATCCCAACCCATAAAGGGCAAACCCACACCCACACCAAACAGACCTTCAGTGGTGGCTGTGATGATGTCAGAAAACATTCCATCCCCTAGATCGTTCTTTCCCACGACCTGGAATTCGTAGGTCGAGTCAGGAATCAGGTTGTTGATGGTGACTGACGTGTGACCCTCGGGTTTCACGTCGATTTGCGACCACGTCTGAGCTCCTAAGATTCGGAACCTGTAACCACAATTAGCTAAGTCATTAATGTGGGTGAGGTTGAATAGATTTTCACCTCTGAAATTAGTTGAAATTGTATTATAACCCATTAGTTGAATGCAGTTTAATTATAACCTATTAAGGTAGGTGAGGCTGAGATTTAGCACATTAATTTGAGTGAGGTTGAACTTTAATCATTAAAGTATGTAAGGTTGACATATCACCCCTTATGGTGGGTGAGTATGAAATCACAGCCCTCAAGGTGGATCAGGTTGAATTCTCGCCCATGGAGATGTATGATGTTGAACTCTCACTCATTAAACTAAGTGGGGTTGAAGACTCACTCATCAAGTTTGATAAGGTTAAATTATCAACCATTAAAGAGGGTGCGTTTGAATTCTAACGCACACAGTAAAGAATGTTTTCAATACTAATTCATTATATTTGAATAAGATTGCCAAAATGCTATCACGGTTTGATACAAGGTAAAATTTATACTCAATTAACATTAATAAAAAAGTTTTCGTTTGAATTTTCCTGAAAGACTCTATAAGCAATTATATACATCTTGTAAAAATTCAGTAAGATTTATGTGTGATTGATATAAAATTTAACACAAAACAAATAGCAAGGAGGTCAGATGTTATAAAATATTGATGTAATTTTTCTTCATTTTGAATTTAATTTAAATAAAGTTATAGATCATAGTTTGTTATGAAGAAACTTTAGGTTTTTCATTGTGTTATAAATTGTATTATGGATAGCTTCTCCATAACTGGAACCACTTTATCCACCCAATATTACATAACAAATACAAAAATAAAGACTACAATGCTCATGAGAACAAGTTAAGTTATTGTGGTAGTAAGAAAGGAAAACATTGCCGATATACATAAAAAACAAAATTAATCAGAATTTAAAAATAATGAAATATAACTTATTTCAATTAATAAATATTAACTTTAAATTAATGAAAAAGGAATAATAAAACGAAAGTTTTATTATTATGTAATTTTAAGCACACTGTAAGAACACATTGATTAACATTAATATCAACTTATATTAACATTAATAAATATTAATTAATGTATTTTTATAATAATTAACATACATATCAACTTATATTAACATTAATCAACATTAATTAAAACATTTTATATTGATTTACATTAATATTAACTAATGTTAACACTAATCAATATTAATTAATGTATTTTTATAATGATTAACATAAATATCAATTTATATTAACATTAATCAACATTAATAAACGTACTTCTAAAACGATTAACATTAGTTAACGTAATTTTAAAATAATTAACATTAGTATCAACTTGTATTGACATTAATCAATACTAGTTAACGTATTTTTATAATTATTAACATTAATATCAACTTATATTAACATTAACAAATATTAATTAATGTATTTTTATAATGACTAACATTAATATCAACTTATATTACGGTTAAGTAATATTAATTAACGTATTTTTATAATGATTAACATTAATATCAACTTATACTGTATTAACATTAATAAACATTAATTAACATATTTTTAAAACTATTAACATTAATTAACATATTTTAAAAATAATTAACATTAATATGAACTTATATTAACAATAACCAATATTAATTAACGTATTATTAAAATGATTAACATTAATATCAACTTATATTACCATTAACCAATATTAATTAACGTATTTTTAAAATAATTACCATAAATGTCAACTTATATTGAAATTAATAAATATTAATTAATGTCAATCAAAACTAATAAATATTAATGACTATTAATTAATATAAAAACTAAAAGTGTGTCGTACCAAATGCTGTATTTTTGCTGCCAGTTCCTCCCCCCCGGGTACCCAGGCAACCAAGAGAGGGTGACGCTGAAGGGGTTGGTTTGGGTGGAGATGTTCATTGGGGGGTGGGGGGTGGTGCCTTCCACCATGAGCTGCGTCGCCGCCACCACCGCCAGAACGTCGTTCTTCACCTCGCACTCGTAGTAGGCGTGGTCGCTCTTGCGGAGGTTGCTCAGGGTCAGGTTGCCGCCCTCGATGTGGATCCGGTCGCGGGGCAGGTTTTGGCCGTCCCTCTGTCGGCGGATTTGAGATTTAGACAACGACGACAACGACAACGACAACAACAACAACAACACCAGCGACAACAACAACAACAACACCAGCGACAACAACAACGACATTAACTATTTTATGAACAGTAAATTATTTTTAGACGACAGCAAATAAATTTTTTATAATAAATAAATTATTTTTAGACAACGACAAACATTTTAAGCAACAAAAATATGTTTTTGTCGTAACAATAAATTATTTTTAGACAACGACAAACATTCTTTGTTGTGATAAATAAAGTTTAGGAATCAAACATTTGTTTAATGACCAATTATTTTGGAAAAGTAATTCAGGTTGCGTTGCAATTGTTAGAATTTACAAGTTGATATTAAAAAAATTGGCTTAGCATATTGAACTTGACTTTTTACCCCTATCTATTATGCTGTATAATGTCGTATGTTATAATGAAAAGATCCTTCTAAGAAAATTGTTTCTATTTTCTGACCTTACAGTTGAAAATAATCAGAATAAACACATCACTGTCGGAAGTTGTTTATTGTTTTTGATAAACTTTCTATCAATTTCAACAAAATAAGTCAATCAAACAGTAGATAATTTTTAACAGACCGATATTATCAAAAAAAAACAATGAAAAGTTGATCATTTTTAGCTTATCGATAGATCATAATTTCAATTAACTTTATTTATTTAGCTTTATTTTAATTAAGATTATATATAAAGATCGTCATTATCAGTTAACTCGTAGTTAATATTTAAAAGAACAACCTTAGAGTGTAAATTGCCTAAGTCAAAGTGAGTTTACTCTAACAAACTTTTGAGCATTTTACACCTACTAAATGGTAGACTAAACTAGTTCATAACTACGCGTTTTTTTGCGGAGATCATTACTCTGATTCGACAGGTCGATATAAAAATGTAGTTATTTCATTAAATTCAAGTTTTAAAATGTTTTTGTTTACGATACATTATTCCTAATTCATATATATTGCATTTATGTTAGATGATCACTGCTCTAAAACAAAAAATAAAAAATATGTTTATTCTACTTTAAAACAATTACAATTCCACAAGCACCATAAAAACATAGTTGTTCCAATAAATTCAAGTTTTAGAAACACACTTTTTAAAGATATATTGCTCTAAAATAAAAACTGAAAATAAGTGTTTACTCTACTTTTGAAAAAAAATAACTACCAACCTTAACAACCCTCATAGATCAGTGCCTTACATCTCCGCTAAAAACAACAGACCTTTTCTGACAGTTTTTATATTCCATGGAAAAAACATGTATAGATCTAGAACATTCATACAAGTCCATGAACTATAAACAACTACTTACTCTTCTCCATGTAATGGTGGGCTTTGGCGTTCCCTCTCCTCCACAGTAGAGGGTTACCTCTTTTCCAACATTAGCATAATAATTGGGCTCTGGTCTAGGCGAAAACGCTGGTGGCTCTCGCACTAGTACCTGAAAAATATTCATGTGTTAAGTTGTAGTTAAAATTATAAAATTCTATTTATATAAAAACTTATTAATGCTGAATCAGAATTTTTGATATTGATTTATGTTGAGAACATATTTTGTCAGCATAAACAATAAAATATTTACACTTTTAGCCCCTATTGAAAGAAACTATAAATCATCTATGTATATATATTTACCACTTTTAAGATGCGAGACAAAACCATATACTTATTAATTACATTTAGAATTGATACAAACTTTCATCCAACAAAAAGTTGATGCTTACAATGAAATTAAATTTTGTACATACAAATTGAATAAAACAAAACTGATACCTCCATAATTCCAGATGGTCCAGATGTGGTATGCTTGTTGTATGGCGTGCAACTGTACTTGCCTTGATGCCCTTGGTGCGCCTGCAGGAAAAAAATCTTTAAATGTCTACTGTCTGTAAGCAAGGATCGTTTTCAATACTAACTCTGATGTGTTTTAGTCATATGGTAGTAATTGGGATTGAAATAATAAAGTTTTGTGGCAAGTAGAATTGTTATTATTTGAACAATCAAAACAGTTTAGTTTTTAGGTCTAAAGATATGCAATAAATTAACCATAGCATTTGTATGTAATTATAGCTATGGCTGATGTTTCAAATGAATGTTTCTTCGTACATTGATCAATAAAACTGTTTTTATTAAAATATTGATCTAAATTATATATTTTTTTATAAATATGAATAAAATAAACAATTTATTTAGAAAAAATAAAATGTTATGAAACAAAATTTGAAACAAACATTAAAATTCAAATTTATTTACAAAAAAAAAAACACTAAAAACGAATACCCAGAAAACAAAATAAAAATAAAAAATAAGATATCAGTGGACATGCACTGACTAACCAGACAATAAATTTTAAAGATAAAAAAGGAAGCAAAAGGTTAGGTTAATATGGAAAACTGAAGTGTAAAGTATTAATATTTTTTCATTACATTTGAAACAAGAAATGAAATATTCCGTGTGACATAAATATGAAGGAAGATGCACTTTTAAAGTTGCACAATTACATGCTTACACCGGCTGACCTAATGGTTCAGATGCAGCTTCTATTTAGGTGACACGTCTGTTAATGTATATATATATATATATATACATATGTATATACATATGTATGTATATA
>JARUHE010318965.1:0-11551 GCA_031471125.1 Archaeomysis grebnitzkii | reverse complement strand
ATATATTCTTTGAGACATGTTTTGTTAAGAATTGTTGCATATTTGCAATTTATTAATTTTATGTTGGCCTTTTCTAGTTTTCTTAATAACTTTTTTTGATTATTAGGCAAGTTAAAAATAATGTTTACAAAAGTCATTTTTATTGTTTATTATTTCCTTAACTAATTTCGCTACAGTCATCTAGCATGTTCCCAAGACGACTTATATCAATACAAAGGGTAACATATATAAATATACAGAAGTTAATGTTCCTAAAAAAAGAATAGATGTTATAAATCAATACACTAATGGAAAGAAGAGCTTAAGAATGCCACCTACAGAAACAATTTTTATTAAGGAACACCAAGCTAATCTAAACATATAAAATATCCGATTAGGTGGCATTCTTAAACTCTTCTCCCCATCAGTGTATTAATTAATAACATCTATTTTTTATTGTAGCAACATTAATTTCTGTATATTCATAACAGTTAATAATAATAACAATTAATATCAACTACATACATTTATAAAACGCGAACAATATATAAAACACTATCGCGCTTTACAATTAAAAATAGATTAAAACAATAAAACAAAATCGAAACAAAATCAAAGAGAATCATCAAATAACGATGAAAAATTAAAGATCGAAGTGATTTTTAAATGAGGAAATTGACCGTCTGATTTGATATTGAATGGCATTTCAAAGTGATGGTCATGGGTGGAAAAAAGATCTTTTGCCATAATTTGTGTTGGTTCTTGGAATTGTTGATTATAAGGATGTTGATGAACGAAGGTTTTCTACAATAATTGGTGTATACGGATAGGTATTTTCTGATAAATAAATTGGAGTCATATTGTTTAGAGTTAAGATTTTGAATTTGATACGTTTGTCTATTGTCAGTCAGTATAATATTTTATTACAAGAGCGATATGAGTAAATTTATTTGCTCCACATATTAATCTTGCAGCGGAGTTTTGGACTTTCTGTAAATTTATGATTAGTTTCTGTGGAAGATTAATGTATAAGCTATTACAATAATCAATGTTAGATGTAATAAAAGCATGGACTAATGTTTCCAATGTATCGTTTTATCTTCTGTAATTTTCTTATTTGGAAATATAACCTTTGGCAGATGTTTATATTTGGTAATGCAGTCTTATTGCTGTCGAATTGAACTCCTAAATTTATTATGTTCTTTGTAGATGGGTATATTTCTATTCGACTAAATGTATGTTCACAGTTTATTTTTAATAACTGTTGTTTGGTACAAAATATTTTAAATTAGGTTTTATTGTCGTCTATTTTTAGTTGATGGGTTAGGAAAAAATGTATTTTTTTATTCATATATCAATTAATATCTTCAATGCATTGCAATGGATTGATTTAATGAGGAAATATCTGTAATTGAGGTTATATATATATCTTTTTATTAATATAGCTCACCCTGTGAACATGCTAGATGACTCTAGCAAACTAGGAAACAATAAACAATATATATGACGTTTGTCAACCACATTTTTAACTTTCCTAACAATCAAATACAGTTAATAAGAAAACTGGAAAAGGCTAAAAGGAAATTAATAAGTTGCAAATATGCAATTTTAACAAAACATGTCTCAAAGAAAAATTTTATCCGCGATACTCCAACATATATATATACAGTCACCGCAGAAAGTTTCCGGACCTTCCAATAAATTTTACAATGTAGGCCTATATTAGGTATGTATTAAGAAATATAGAAATACCAAATTTTATTTATAAATAAGTACAAATTAGTATTTAGTCATGTTTCCTTTTGCTTTTATGACTTTTCTAAGCCTCTCTGTCATGCTGTCACCTAGCTTTTTGAAATATTCCGGAGTGATTTCTTCCACCCACATATTCTTGATGGAACACTGAAGCTGCCTAAGAGATAATGTATCCGAGCTTGAAAGACGATTTTCTTGTCTCCATGCCAAGATTCTCGCTTTTTTTCTAGTTTCATCTGTTCACTAAGCGTTTTGAACTCTTGGGTTAAAAACGAGAGAGAGAATAATAAAGGTTCAAAAAATTATCCAGACAACAGAGACAAATATGAAACATCCACCCTCTTGCACTGACAAGTAATCCCGGATAGCTCAGTCAAACAAAATGTCCTCTCAACTTATTGCTACAGAGTTGCCAAATGCAATTAAAAAATTATCTGCGAATTAATAGAGCCTCAAACGCAAATAATATTCAGACTAAGTTTTAATGCATTTTAAGTGGGAAGGTCCGGAAACTTTTTGCAGTGACTGTATATATATATAATTATTTATTTATTTATATTTATATATATATAATTTTATATATGTAATGGTGAATAAAGATAATTTGTGTTTTTCCAATTAATTTCAATTATTATTAACTCTTCAAATGTCTAAAACAAAATTAGTTTAAGACCCTGAATTTCCGTTATTTAAAAAAAATAAGAATTCAGTGATTGATAATGGCCGCGCGTGGATGTATTGAATGTTTGGAAGTAATTCACAAGTCAATTTAAAATTTAAACACTTCTGAAGTATACTAATTATTTTACTAAGTTGTTTATTATTACTTAATTTATGTTCGTGTTAAGATCTTGAGTTGATAGTTTAATTTAAAACTGTATATAACATAGAATGCCTGGTTAATAATTTCTAAATATAAGTAAACTTTGTCGATCGATTATCTTTTTTTTTCTTTTTTTAGGCGGTGTGCAATCCCATTGGATTGGCACTTATGTGTTGTTCTATGGTCGAGTGCTTCAGTGTTACATTTGAGAAGAGTCGTCGTTTTAGTTTTAGTTTTTTATAAAAAGAACAAATCTCAATAATTTTAAATGGAATAATATAGAAAGATCTGTCTTAATTAACTAAAATTATTATGTCATTTAAGAAGCGAGTTCTAACCAAAAGTTAAGAGAGTAAACTATTTTTGGCACTGATGGTAATTACTATGATTAACCAAATAATTGATTAACAAAATTATTAAATAGAATATGACTTTGTGGGCATTAATGTGCAGGAAATTTTCAAACAGTTGCCCTCAACCGTCCAGGGTTCGCTCGTTAAACCACATGAACAATAAAGCCTTATTTGTACCATCCCCATGGGATAGTACAGTTGGATAAGGCTTCATACACTAGTGTTCACCAGAGAGTGATTTATCATTGTTATTGAACAGAAGATGTTAATAACACAATATTTTTCAACAGCTGGGTACGGTGGGGCAGAAATTACGGTTCATGGTACAGGCTTTGAACCTTCTGGAACATCTATCGTCAAGGTATGCAACACAGTATGCTCAATTTTGGAGGCAAGTTCAAAAATCATCAAATGTGTTGTTCCGCCTAAGGACAAGGGTGAGTTTCATGGTAAAATATGTGTGAACCAATCATTGCAGTATTCATTAAAATACAAGTGATTTTATTATGTGTGAGGAATTTAAAAAATCAGTTAGGTTGTTATATTACTACAATCTAGTTTTTTGTTTAGTATTTTCATGTTTAAAGTACTTTAACAAAATAAAATATTTTTTTGAATGATAATTTATAAAATATCTTAACATCATATGTTATACGATGTCTGGCATGGCGGACATGTTTAGAAAAATTTCTTAATTTGAACATCGATGAAATAAACAATACAAGTATTATAGTATATTGAAATGGTTTTATAACTTTCAGTTCAAGCTACGTCAGACACCTGTGACGTAACATTAGACAACACCGATGGCAGCTCCAAAACCCTAACTGGAGGATTCAAATACGACTCCAGTTTGAACACACAAGTGACGTCAGTTTCTCCAGCAAGAGGAGGAACTGGAGGAGGAACGACGATCACAATCACTGGTTCAGGATTCGCATCAACGGGTAACAAAGTCCTCATTGATGGATCGGAATGCGTTGTTCAGGCAGAGGCTGCCACTGAAATCAAATGCAAATCGTCTCGTCATAAAGGTCCTGGAAAGTTCCCTGTTGAAGTAGTTGTGCCAGGCAAAGGAGTTGCTCTTGTAGACGAAAAGGGAATATTTTTCTACATTGATAGATGGTCTTCTCAGTTCACTTGGGGCGGCGAAGGCAAACCAGAAGCAGGAGAATTTATAATTATTGAAAAAGATCAAACGGTACTACTTGATGAGTCCACTCCTGCCTTAGCCTTACTTTTAATTCAAGGAGGACATTTAGTTTTCGATGATGAAGCAACAAAAGAACTTGTACTAAGAGCAACATATATTCTCATACTAGATGGAGGATCACTGCAGATTGGGTCTGAGGAAAAACCTTTCCCTGGGGAAGCAATCATTGAACTTCATGGCCATAAAATGACTATTGAGCTGCCTGTTTATGGAGCCAAAGTGCTCGCCGTAAGAAATGGCTCTTTAGAGTTGCATGGTAAGCCCATACCAATAACTTGGACACATTTGAGTGAAACAGGAAAAGTAGGCGATGCAACTATTTCTCTTAAGCAGCCTGTCACGTGGAAAGAAGGACATAAAATTGTGATAGCAACAACTGAACATAGATTTTTCATAAATGAGAATGAAGAGCACATAATCAAAAGTGTATCTGAAGATGGTTTAACAATAACATTAACCAAACCGTTGCAATATGAACACACGTCAATTTCTCAAACGTTTGATGGAAGGGTTATTGAGACTCGTGCGGAGGTTGGGTTGTTAACTCGTAACATTAAAATAAAAGGAAAAATAAACCAAGGTTTCGTTGAAGACATTGCTGCGTGCGAAAACGAATTTAAGCCTGGTCAATTTAAGACTCAAAGTTGTTTTAATGGACGGTATGGGGCAGAGGTTGGCTCGGACCAGTTTGGAGCTACAGTTATGATCCATGGAAAGGACAAAGACACCGACTTGGCTACAGGAAGAATAGAATATGTGGAAGTTACGGAGGCTGGACAAGTAAGTGTTTTCGTTTAAGGCTTATGCAAGGTCTTAAACCTTTTGGCACACGTTGGTTTTATATAAATAATAATTCTGAAACGTTTTTTATCATTATGAGAACAGTTTCCTTGACTACCTCAACACAATGGTAGTGGTCGCTCTTAAGAAAATATAAATCCAATTTTAATCATGGTTTAATGATGATGAAATAGTCCTCTGCACACAGACCAAATTTTATATAAAAGTCCTGGAAACTTCTTAGTTTGAGCCAGTTACCTGGCACTAACTTTTAGAGATTTAAAATCAGAAGTCTCACTGTGCCTGACGCCCCTACAATTGTATGGAAACGACCACATTCTTTTCATGAGCAAAAACCAATGCAAGCCTGAGATATATTTAAAATACAGTACATATGATTTACTTTTTAGCAACAATCAAATTTGTAAACAGTTTTCTATTAAATAAAATATCATGGTAACAAACATATTTCTTACATTGTTTGCAATGTCTTACCACCGTTTCAATTGATTAATAAAACCGTTTTTTGATATTTATAATACAAAAAATGTTTACTATTGTTTTGACAACATTAAGCCTTTTTTGTTTTATGAAAAAGGATTATAGAGATTATACAAAAACAAGTGTAATAAATGAATAGAAATCATATTTTGCTTTGGTAAAAAATAGGTTCATTTTCAAACATTCTGAGACACTGGCTATGATAGAAGAGTAATACGAGCCAGAATCAACATTAAAAATTAGGAACATTCACCACCATTGTATAACAAATCAAATTTTGATCCTTCAAACTAACGTTGAAGTGTTCAATACAGTAGTAAAATGTAAAATAAAATACTCTCACAGTATTATATATAATAATATTAATTCCATTAACGTTTAAGAAAAAACAAAATCTAAACTTAATCTAATAATTTTTCGAAAATATTTATTGGCTTATAACCAAAACACTATAACGTTTATAAAGAATATCCAAATTATGAATTTTTCTTGCAAAAATAACTCTAACATTTTTTAAAGTTAAAATAACAATGTCTTAAACTAGTTTTGAATACTCAAACGTTTTTATCTTAACTTTGTTACTAAATAGGAATTGTTTCAAATAGTTTTAACGAAAATGAAATAGTTAAACTTTTGTATAAACAATATCAATGAAAATGTTTAATATTTCAGGCTTTCCAACTTGGTCGATATCCGCTACATTTTCATTTAGTGGGCAATGTAAACTCATCTTACATCAGAGGGTGTGCAATTCATCGAACCTACAACCGAGCGATAACCATCCATGCCGCCAACTACTTGCTCGTTGAGCACAACGTCGTCTACAATAACATGGGTCACGCCATCTTCACCGAAGACGGAATCGAAGAAAACAACATCGTGCAATACAATCTCGCCATTTATACCAGGTCTTCTTCGTCGTTGCTTAATGTAGATGTCACTCCTGCTTCGTATTGGGTATGTTTTGATCGTTTTATGCTCACAATAGATGCGTTCGAAGTTCAGTCTGTATCGTTCCGGATGTATCCGGATTAAAAAACCAAACGCAACCATTAAATATTATAAGTGGTAAATCACATACCATACGGTGTCGACATTGTGTTTATGATTTAACATTCAAACATATTTATGGTTTCAATCCTCAATCGCTTGATATATTCAGTAGTTTTGGTTCAAACTATGTTTCAACCAAACCAAAACTGTAAACAATTGTGATAAGTAATTAGGTTGTACAATAACAAGCGTTCAACCCAAGATTGAAATTCCAAAACACGTTTTAAAATAAAAATGATTTAATGTGACTTACGATTGCTTATAACGGCTACTTATATGTTGCATTAGTTACATACTGTACATTTATTCTATAGTTATACTTAAAAACTTATAATTATTTACTTTCAACTATGAACGGTGGACTATATTGAAAGTTTGTGTTAGACGTCTAGCCAATACTTCCTGCTCCAAATTATGTTTTCTTATTTTTATCATTTTTCAAAAATTCAAATGCATCATACTACGACGTCTAGTTGCAAGTTAGTCAATTTTACTTACATTATTATTATTCAAATCTTATCTGTCATTCAATTAACTCATGTTCCAGAAAATAATAATTTTTAGCATCAAAAACTTTTACTTAATCATTATAATCAGATCCATATCGAGTCATGTTTATGACACATGTGCGATTGAATGAAAAAATAGTAATTATTTTCCAATAATCAAGGTATTGGCTTTGACTACATTCACAATTAAGCTTTCAATGTGGTCCACTGTACTTATACGTATATTAACATAACTATGTAGTACTTGTATGCCAAGCCATATAGATTCAAGAAAGGTTTCCCAAACAGATGGTGAACCCTAACAATATTTTCCAACACAATGCGGCTGCAGGAAGCACCCATTTCGGCTACTGGATCCGTACTGAGACATATCCATCCGGTCCATCCTACACTACGACTTTCAATCCAAACAGACGTCCTATGGGAGTATTCAAGAACAACACAGCCCATTCAATAGGAAGGTATATATATTTTTTTTCTTTGAACATGCTTTATTAAATATTATTGTATATTTGCAATTTATTAATTTTCTTTTGGCCTTTTCCAGTTCCCTTAATAACTGTTTTTGATTATTAGGCAAGCTAAGAAGAAGGTTGACAAACTTCATTTTTATTGTGTTTTTTTTTCTTTAACTCGTTTCGCTAGAGTCATCTAGCATGTTCACAAGGGGATTTATATTAATACAATGGTTACGAGATATAAATATACATAAATTAATGTTGCTACAATAAAGAATAGATGTTATAAATTAATACACTAATGGGGGGAAGAGCTTAAGAATGCCACCTAATTGGATGTTTTGTACATTCAAATTTGGTTAGCGTTCCTTAATAAACATTGCTTGTGTAATTGGCAATTATATACGTATATTTATATTCGTATAACTTTGGAAAATATTTTCTTTTATACATACTTCACTAAAGATGATAGATAAACCATCTAATATTTATTATTTTTACTTTCAGACTTTCTAGTTTTATAAAATCTTTCTTAAGATGTATGGGTAAGGAATTTAACCACTTTAAGTATTCCATTTTTATTTTAGATTTTCTTTATAGCTACTGGTTTCGGTCTTTTGACCATCTTCAGGCTAAAAATTAAAAAGATTTACTTTAAAGTAATGAATTAAAACAAAATGTAAAATTACAAAAATCAATTTAAAATATAAGAATATGTTTACAAAATACAAAACAAAATAAATCTGAGTGCAAAATAAAAACAAATCTAAAGTTAAAATAAATACAAAGATAAAACTATGAAGCTATACGAAATTATAATTTCATATAAAACAAATGAATATAAAATCATATAAAAGTATTAGTCTTTATAAAATTGAATATAAATCTATACAAAAATAAGAACATATCAATACACAAATAAATATAAATCTATACCAATAGAACAGTTAAAAACACTATTCTAAAATTATTTTAGCTGATACGTGTTCAGTATTTTCGAAATTGATTAACTAGTTTCGAAAATTTCAAAAATGAATTTGTCTACGTCATAGCATATAAAAGTATTTACTATACACGTCTTTACGTAAAAGTTCACTTTGAAATTGAATTTAAAATCACACACACTATGTGAATATTTAAAAAACAACGAAATAAGTCTATATAAGCTATGTGAAAAAATAATAATTTATATATGTTTTTTAAAAGAATTAGAACTGAATAAACTATATTAATTTATTATAATAACATACATTTTGGTATTTAAATAATTCTCAATAATAACAAACCTCGTATGACCAATAACAAACTAACTACATATTAAACTAATGGCTTAAATCTTATTGGAAGAAGTTACAATGTGTACTGCACATTTTTAGTTTTTGGTCTAAACATTTTTGATTGTGGTTGGTCGGTAATGGCAGTTTCTAATTGGCTGTCGGTAACATTTAACTGTATTTCTGTCTTGTTTTCCATGGAGCTAAAAATGGTTTAGGGTGAAACTGGCACTAGTTTTGTGATGGAGGAGGTGATTTGTGAAGTCGACGGAGAGTGACAGCTACATGCTGTCACATTTTCGTTTGGTTTTCGACTAATGAGGCTATTTATTATTCTATTTAAATCTAATGCTCGTTCTGGTTGCAATTGTAGTGTTCTATCAAAGTTGTTATCTTGCGTGTTTATTTCTGGCGTTGTATGTTATATGTACATCAATTCCTTTATATCGAGTCTATCTTTCTCGTTTTCTTTTTCTAGGATATAGGTATTGCTCAATCTCTCGGCTTTCGTTAGGTTTGTGTTGTGTATTGTTCGGATGTGTCCAGCGAAATTTGTGGTTTTTCCTATATATATATGGGTTTTCATATTGGAAAGGGCATTTGAAACAATAAATTAAGTTGTGTTTGTTTTGGTCAGTTACAGGGGGATACAAGTTGTTTTTTATTATCAAATTGCACAATTTCAAGTTTTTGTAATAAAATGTTAACTTCATTTCAACATCTGGCTCATAATTTATATTTTCTTACACTAAGGATTGTGAAACTCTCCTCCTCCTCCTTGTAATTTTCTGTCATTTGGTTTTTGTAGAATACTGTTATTGTACTTTAGTCATTTAATAGGTTGATTTCGTTATTTGACATCTTTTTGTTTAAGAACTTCTCAATTTCGGTGTCGACCAGATAATTCGGGTATACATTATTTATTAAAATTTGTTTGATGTGCGAGATTTCGTTATGTACATCGTGCCATGTTGATGAAACTTTAAGCGCTCTGTGAAAATAATTTAAAGTTACGCTTGTTTTGTATTTGGTTGGAGACGAACTCTCAAAGTTTAGGCATTCGCCATAGTCTGTTGGTTTGTGATATAGTCATTTTGAATGTATCACTATTATTATCTACTAATATATCCAACCTGCATGATATTTTTAAAATATCTGCATGGTAATTTTAGAATACCTGCATGATAATTCTAAAATATCTGCATGGTAATTTTAGAATATCTGCATGATCATTTTAAAAAAATCTGCATGATATTTTTGGAATATCTGCACGATAATTTAAAATATGTGCATGATAATTTTTGAATATCTGCATGATAATTTTAAAATACCTGCATGATAATTTTAAAATATCTGCATGATATTTTTAAAATATCTACATGATAATTTTAAAATATCTGCATGATAATTTTAAAATATCTGCATGATAATTTTAAAATATATGCATGATAATTTTAAAATATATGCATGATAGTTTTAAAATAGCTGCATGGTAATTTTAAAATATCTGCATGGTAATTTTAAAAAACCTGCATGATAATTTTAAAATATCTGCATGATAATTTTAAAATATATGCATGATAATTTTAAAATATCTGCATGGTAATTTTAAAATATCTGCATGGTAATTTTAAAACAACTGCATGATAATTTTAAAATATTTGCATGATAATTTAAAAAACGAACACTTTGCAAAAAGTTTAAACAAGTCAAAATACGAAATAAACACATTTTAGACAGAGGTGGATTTCTCAGGAGATTGGTATAGCTGAGGTCAAAATACTTGGCTCATATTACTGAAATAATTCCACCATATTTACATAAACATTTATTTCTCCGCTGAGGCCTGGATTGATACTACCGTTGAGGATTTATTATCAACTCTGGTCGGAGTTCATTTGAAATAATTGTAAATGTTTATTCTCATTGTTAAAAACAAATACATTTTTGATAATGTTTACGATCTTTTTAAAGTCAGAATATTTTTGCTAGACTTATTTGTGTGAGTAAGGTAATGTTACAACTAGAAAAAAATAGGGTTAGGTAACGTTATGTTTGGCTTGGTTTGGCTTAGCTTGAATTGGTTAGTATAGGTTAGCTAATCATCGCTTGCTCAACTTTGTTAGCTTATCTTAGCATAGAGTAGCTTTATTTAGTAGTTGTTCCAAATTAAGATAAGTCAAATAAATTTAGGTTAACTATGAACACAGCAGTTTTAGCAAAACATACACTAACATTTGATGTAAAATAGTTATTTATAATGCCACAAGTTGAATGAATTAAAAGGTTTAAACGCTTTTCAAGCCAATTCAAAAACTTTATCACATTACTTAAGGAACTATTGCGTAATATTCGGATTTTATAAATCCTTGTCGAAAACTTGAACTGAAAAGTTAATGTAAAACGTTTATAGATTAGGAGAATTGTTATAATAGAAGCTTTCTCGAAAGATTTGCAAGTTTCTAGTGGTTCCAAATTTGTTCTCCATTACATGCTTAGTTGTGGGTCTGATATGCATAGCCGATTAATACGGATTACAAGTTTTACTTTGCTTTTGAATTCCAGCAACTTTAATTAACTGCTTGTATATGTATTGAAATAGAGTAATGAACACATTGATTGCATTCCCTGTTCAATATATATAAATCGGCATCGATTCACATTGATATATACCGATGTGAAATTCCGCATTGCTGTCATGAGTAACTTACTTCTCGTATCTGTTGTAGGACCATCACTCAATAATGCAAGGTCTGAACTTCATGTTTTCATCGTATATCAAGTCAACGGCCTTGGCCACGTTGAAACACCGCTTCCCGTATGATCAGCGAAGTTAAGCAACGTTGGGTCTGG
>JARUHE010318954.1:0-11551 GCA_031471125.1 Archaeomysis grebnitzkii | reverse complement strand
TAACTTATTTGTTATGGAAACCATCAAAATTTATCTGTTCAGTTTATTATAAATTCTCTTTGCTCAGTGTATTATAAATTATATCATTTCATGGTGCCATAAATTGTATTTGTTTAGTGTGCTATAATTTATATGTCTCCAGTGCATTATAAATTATGTTTGCTCAGTGAATTATAAATAATATTTGTTCAGTCTATTATAAATTATGTGTACAGTATATTATAAATTATTTTTGCTCATTGTATAATACATCATATTTCTTCAGTGTAATATAAATTATATTTGTTCAGTGTATTATAAATTATATGTCCTCACTGTATTATAAATTGTATGTGTTCAGTGTATTATAAATTATTTTTGTTCAATGTGTTATAAAATATTTTTGCTGTGTGTATTATAAATTATATTTCTTCAGTGTATTATAAATTATATTTGTTCAGTGTGTTATAAATTTTATTTTCTCAGCGTTTTATTGATTATATGTGTTCAATGTTTTGTACATTATAAATTTGCTCAATGTATTATAAGTTATATTTTCTCAGTGTATCGTAAATTATTTTATTCAGTGTATTATAAGTTATCTCTGTTCAATATATTATAAATTGTCTTTCTTCAGTGTATAATAAATTATGTTTGCTCAGTGTATTATAAATGATTTTTCTTCGGTATGTTAAAAATTATTTTTTTCAGTGTTTTATAAATTCTTTTTCTTTGGTATAGTATTATAAATTATCTTTCTTCAGTGTATTATAAATTATATTATTTCATGGTGTTACAAATTTCATTTTTTCAGTATAATATTAATTATATTCACTCAGTGTTTTATAAATTATCTTTCTTCAGTGTATTATAAATTATATTTGTTCAGTCTATTATAAACTATTTTTCTTCAGTATTTTATAAATTATCTTTCCTCAGTGTATTATAAATTATACTTGCTCAGTGTATTATAAATGATCTTTCTTCAGTATGTTAAAGATTATTTTTTTTCAGTATTTTATAAATTATCTTTCCTCGATATATTATAAATTATCTTTCTTCAGTGTATTGTAAATTATATTTGCTCAGTGAATTATAAACTATCTTTCTTCAGTATTTTAAAAATTATCTTTCTTCAGTGTATTATAAATTATATTATTGCATGGTGTTATAAATTGTATTTGTTCAGTGTTTTATAAATTATCTTTTTTCAGTGTATTATAAATTGTATTTGCTCAGTGTATTATAAACTATCTTCCTTCAGTATTTTAGAAATCATCTTTCTTCAGTGTATTATAAATTATATTATTTCATGGTGTTATAAATTGTATTTGTTCAGTATTTTATAAATTAACTTTCTTCAGTGTATTACAAATTATATTTGCTCAGTGTGTTATAAATTATGTTTGTTCAGTGTATTATTAATTTTATTACTTCATTATATTATAAATTATATTTGTAAAAAACAAATATTTAAATTATTTCAGCAAAGTCATTTATTATGCAAACCGTCATCTATAGCTTTTAATTAATAAGAAAAATGGAAAAATAAAAATAAAGTAATATTACGTTTGTTATTTCTTGTAAAATTAACAAAATATCTATTAATATTGAAGAAATAGGTTTTCAAAAAAGTTAATAGTTACAAAAAAAGTTTAAATATAGGATGATTTGCGGAAATACGTCCACCTTGCAAAAAACGTCCACCGTGCAAATTACGTTCACCTATCAAAAAACTATGAAAAGTACCTTCAAAAGTTGTTAAAGTATATGAACAGCATATTTGCAAAACAATGCTGATAAGTTACAAATAAAACTATTTAAACGTAATGTCTTATAATAAGAACGTTTCATTGTCAGGTGGACGCCTAACTTTTGTTAACTAAACAAATATAGAATACAAATAAATACTTTTGCATTAATTTGCATATTTTGTAACTCAATGAAATGTTTTAATTAAGAGTTGTAAGATATGAAATTTTTTTTTCAAAACATGTGACTTTTACCAAAATAACCCAAATAAAATTATAATTGAGCCTCAAAAATAAAAAAATGGGAGCTGTGATTTCGGACAGTGACTTGTTTGGCAAAGTAAAAAGTAAAAATTTTAACATTTATTTTCTATACAAAATATATTCAAATTTTGAGATATCTTGAAATGAGGCTCGACTGTATGGGAAAATAATTCTTTCGTATTTTAGTCCATGGACCAAGTGGAGTTTCATGTTTCAACAACAATAATAATAGGCTATAGGTTTTATTAAAGTTTAGTTGTACAACAAACAAACCAAAAACAGAGTGTATATCCATTGTGGTCTACACAAGGTATGTTATTATAAATATTTTATTTAAAGCTGATGGTATAAGTACGGTGTCTCTTGTTCCGCATACCATATAATGATCATCAAGTTGCATTAAATTTCAAGTTGTGTACATGGCATGTTTTCATTGAAGTAAACCTTCCAATGTTTTTTAAACAATGAAATAATGCTTGTCACTGATAGGCAAGTTAAAAATAGAAAGCTTGGGTGAATCCGGCCGCCCGTTTGATGTAACACTTTTAGACCACAGTTCAACCTTACGTTCTAATTATGCAAAAATAACAGAAGCCACCATTTTGGATTCAATCTGGAGTTGTAAAAGAACGGCCCTTTGATTTCTAGAGGCAGCTATATTCAACCACCTTTATTAGATTTCTGGAGGCACCCAATTAGGAGTGCCTCAGCACCTATGCTTCATTGGTTCTCCCACGAAAGGAAGGCGAGGGCTACAAGTAATCAGAGGTTTTTCTGTAGTATCTCCCAGTAAAGGTATTACATTATATTCAATCATTGAAGGGACGAATTTAAAAACGAGAAATAGAAAATTTTTATTTGTGCATTTATTACAAACATAATGAATCAGTAATTTATTGTGCATTACTATCACATCACAAAGCTGTAAGCAAAGGATATATTTACAGTATATGAATACATTTTCACATTATAATAATCAGGTAGATACTAACAGTAAATCAATTGTATGAAACAACTATTTATATTATTAGTTAAGCATGTTAAAGATGTTCGCTTTCTAGCTAAGGTACAAAATGATGCTTTCAAAATTTGAATGAAGCTCAAATAGTGTTCAACTAATTAATTTAGTTAATTTTATTGAATTCAATTAATTTCCTTTATTATGACATCAACTATTGAAATTGACCAATTGACTAGTTTCAATTATTAATAAAAACTGAAATTATCCAAATATGGGGGAATTGCTTACTCTGATGGTTCCGATATATGGATCGACAATTGTACAAGTGAGGCAACCCATATTCATATAACATCGAGCTTACCTCACTTTTGCTATTGTCGAACCATATCAAAAAACAGATTGGGAATCTGTTTAAAAATCTGCTAACCAAATTTTTGATGAATGTAAATATGCATAGGTTACTCAAAATGAACCTTCAACATACTGTATAACAAAATCTACCTAAACTAAATATGATCTTTGGTTAGGCGAATTTTTTCTTGGATAACTTTAACAAGTAATTAAATTCATTTCAAATATGTTTTAATCAATTTTAAATTACTATTTTAAATACAAGTTAACTGTTTATTGTAACACAGGTGATAAATAAGTAATGGCTTAATCAGTCTTATGTAACATCAGTAATACAAAATTAACTATTAATTTGCTTTTAATAAACCAATACAGACAAATATTTGCCTGTATAAATGTATCAAGAACATAGACTAGCTTGTTTTGTACCACTGATGTCAGATAAAATGGAGTAACCCATTAGAACTAAGCATCACCTATGTTACAAGAAACGGGTAAAGTGCTAACACCAGTTAAATATTTTAATGTTCAAATCTGGTATTCTTAATTTTGAACAAATATACAAATTTTGATTTCTTTTATTTTACACAAAATTACTTAAAACAAAAATTTAACCATGTCTAAGGAAATAAAAAGTTCCTCGTGCCAGCCTAAGTAAAAGAGTTCTTCAATTATTTTAAGGACTTCAACATTTTAGTTCATTTTTTAAAGCAATTCTCAATAGAAAATTTTATTTCTTACAACTCTAGAGCATTCAACTTTAGGAAGATTTTGGACAACCTAAAATTGTGTAACTCATTAATTTGAATAAACAAGCAAAACAAAACACAATTTTATAAGCTTGTAACTCTGCGATCTTTATTGTCACGCATTAGCAAAATTTAACACATTTTTAACACAAACTTCAATGTACTTCAGTCTAACTCAATAATTATTTATGTGTTTAATTGAAGATTAAAATTTAAGAAACAATTTTATTATTATGCTTAAAATTAATTTGATGTAGATTAGATCTGATGTAATTTTAAATTAATTAATTTGATGTAGATTAGATCAGATGTAATTTTCAGAAACTAATTAATGCCTTTCTGTTTAACAGCTGATCATTCAGTAGGAGAGCAAAGTCATGCAAGTATCTAGTCGATTCTTGCATGAACTTGCACGAAGTCTATAAGTAATGTTTGCAGGACAACTAACCAAAAGTGGCACACTGCAAATAATGTTTGCAGGACAACTAACCAAAAATGGCACACTGCAAGTAATGTTTATTTTTCAAATTAGAAGGTAATAATGAAGAACATTTCTTCAAAAATCATTTGCAGAACACTTCAACAAAAAAACTTGAAACCCTGACAACACTCAAGTTCAAAATTTGTCTTCAGTTAGTTCTACAAAAAAAATCTTTCCACAATTGTGGATGGGTTTCAAATTTTAAACAAATTAATGAGCATGAAAGATTTAAGGAATTATACTTTTTCTTAATAATAATAAATTTTTGAATATATTTCATAGACATATTTACATAAACATATTTAAAACTAAATTAAAACACTAACCAACATAAATTGCACTCTACCAAACTTCTCTTGATTCAGAATCAACTTTTTTGATTTAAATCACATTGACACAATGTTATACAATTTTTAACTTGATGCAATAAAAATCTGTATCAATATGATTTAAATCAAAAAAGTTGATTTTAAATAAAGAAAAGTTTAGTCGAGAACGAAACTTTAGTTATTATAGATTTCATATTGTCTTTTTGATCACTTTAATATTTTACTCTATTCCATACAGTCATAAATAGAACTTCTAACTAACAATTAAACAAACCAACATGGAGGTATAAATTAAGTTTTTCATTGTGTTATTAATCTATTAATATCAAAGGTAATATTTTGTTTCAACAACCACAGATTTTTAAAAGAAAGAAAAAGAGTTTTTGTTCAAACTTTTATCTTCATGTGCATTGTCTTACTGCATTGAAAATTCAGATATCATATATTCATATGTACATATCCACAAATAAATACAAAACAGAAGATTTTTATCTAATAAAATCTCACTAATAAAGAAAAATTAGAAAAATAAAACTATATTGACATTATAAAACAAGCTACTCTAAACAATTAACCTGAAAATATTTAAAATTAAACATACAGTAAAAATTAAATGGTAGAAATGGTGGAAAAAATTATAAAAATTGAAATGCATAGAATCGAAGAATGATGGTTAACAATTCAAAATATTTAAAGAAACATTCTTTTAGTATTGCATTGGATGGTCACAAATGGCAGATTGATTTGAATATAAAGCCTGGCACTGCATCTATAAGGTATTCATCACCCAGTCACAAATGGCAGTCAAAGCAACAGGACCTTAATCTACCATTAAAACTTTTCAAAAACCTTCAAATTTTGGGGTTGAAGCAATAAGTTCAAGATCATTTATTATAACTATTTCCGCTGTTAAAAGTTGTCCCTATTTTATTGCAAATGAAAATAGATGGAACCTACAATTCCTTTTTCTGCAAATTGAGGTAATACATTACACATTGGTTATGCATAACAATTTACACATAGGTAATGCACTACACATTGGTTATGCATAACAATTTACACATAGGTAATGCATTACACATTGGTTATGCATAACAATTTACACATAGGTAATGCATTAGACATTGGTTATGCATAACAATTTACATAGGTAATGCATTACACATTGGTTATGCATAACAATTTACATAGGTAATGCATTACACATAGGTAATGCATTACACATTGGTTATGCATAACAATTTACACATAGGTAATACATTACACATTGGGTAATTTTCAGTGAAGCATACCTTCAGCCAGTTATGCAAGTTCAATTACTGGATGGAACTGTTTGTACATTCACGGTCTGTAATATAGTCGATCTGTTCAATAGACAATAAATTCTTCATGATCGATCTCAAACAAATGTATTCGTGCATAAAATTAGATGAAGATATGTGCAACAGACATCCATATGCCAGCATCTATCAAGAAATTTTTCATTAAGGAAGTCAGGGATGCCATCTCCACAGGTTTATGGTATTCAGTTTTGGGGCCATAGTATTTTATCAGGTCAATAGCCTCAGACTAGTAGCATATCTAGCGCACTTTTAGAAGAATGCCAGAGCACATGTAAAAGCTACAAGAGATGATGGCCAAGTGGATAAGAATGTCTGCATAAACAAATCTCATTTACAGTGATTCAAGTTCACTCTAAGCTACTCATGCTAAGCTTACCTCAGGTTGGAGGAAGCACAATATCTTGCCTGCATATCATTAGAGTACACATCACTTAATATGAGTAGTAGTGTTAATGTTAATAAGTGAAGCGGGGCTGAGATCGGTTAAGTTATATTAGACCTGCTATATGAAAGCCCAAATATCATAACAGATTGTTAGGTTTGAAAAATGTTTCGCCTCTTTCTCAAAATCGGTCTTCTTTTACCAGTGTATGTTGCCGAAGGTTGGTGCAATTATATATAAATTAGCTCTTAGTGGTATACATTTGTCTTCATGAGCAATTCGGCCAGATTAGTTTTTTACTCACGCTAGGTTTGCTCAGTCCAGAATGATAAGAGTACCACGTTGTCAGCATATCTTAGGATGCACTTAAGTGAAGAAGTGATTAATAAGACAAAATAAGACCATAGGGCAATTATAATACTTTAGAGAACTGTGAATGGTTGAAGAATATATTGCCATTGGTTATTGAAGAGACAATTTCATAGATTATTTCAGGTTTGATAAGCAAATAAACATGATAGACATTAATGGTTAAATGATCAGTCAATCCAATACGGATGTAATTAATCTAACTTCGCCCGACCCGATGAAAATATTAGTAAATAAACAAGCCAATTCATTCCTAAGCTACATATGTTAAACATTAATTAAGATTAAGAACTAGAGACAATATAATGCTTGGTAAAACATAATTAGCTTACAAATGTATGTACACAATTACTTAAACTTTGGCTTGAACATTAACATAAAAAGTTTTAAAAAATTAGAATTACATTAATGTTGACCAGGTTGGTTACAAACTTACATTACATAAGATATGTTCTCGACAGCACGTTTTCTTTATTTAAATCAAGAAAAAGTGTGGTCGAGAACACAACTATAGTTTGGAAATTAATCAGAACTGTTTCAAAAAAACAAACGGCTTGAAAACGACAATGGCAACTTCATAACAATGCAAATCCTAAATACACAAAATAATAACATATTTCTTTTAAGCAAATTTTTGACAAAGGATCAATACAAGAATTTTTACATTATGATTCTTTAGTTAAGGCTTTCCAATTTTCAATAAGTATCTACAGTGATTTCACCTGAACTTTTGCATTCATATGTTGTTCATCTCTTGTTAGCTTAACATTTTAAATACATTTTTGAATTTAATTCTAATCCATTAACTTGCATTATGTCTAAACTTTACATGATTATGGATATGACATTTTCAACTAAAACGAAAAGAATCTATTAGAAATTACTTTTGTAATGAGATCTTAGAACATAAAAACTAGAATTCAAATTCTAAATATGAGAATATTTCAGTATATGCAGGCAAACAGATTTTTTTTTAAATTTTACGAATATTTATCAAAAAAAAATCTAAAACATCACAAATGATCACCTTGATGGTACATTCAATTGATAACAAATTGTGTTGAAGTAACAAGTTATCATGAAATATCCTTGAAGAGAATTATTATTATTATTTCTTCATTATTATTAATATTTAATTCAATTTCTTATACAATGTATGGGACAAATGGAGGTATATTTCAATAATCTATTAATTTTTGGGTCAGTAACTGCACAAAATTGTCAAAACGATGATCTAGATTTTTAATGTGATACAAGCATGCTTGAAAACATTCAAGAAACTTCCACAATACAAGCATTACAGATACTATATTCATGCAAGGAAAAATTGGAATAAATAAACGAACTTGCACTTGACAATGTGAAAAATTTATGCAACTTGCAGTATCAGAACGGATACAAAAAGTGAAACTTCATTCAGATTGATATAAACTTCACTAGAAACATAATAATTGATGACAAATAATAATTTTTAAACTATTCTTAGCTTTTCTAGGCAATTGAACTAGACAGACTCAAGATAGTGAAACTCTAGTCGTCTTGGACATTATTCAACTGGTAAAACTTTAACACCAATCATGGTGTTATAAAATAACAATATTCATAAATGGTTTTATTAATTAATGCCATTCATAAATGGTATTATTAATTAATGTCATTCATAAATGGTATCATTAATTAATGCCATTCATAAATGGTATCATTAATTAATGCCATTCATAAATGGTATTATTAATTAATGCCATTCATAAATGGTATTATTAATTAATGCCATTCATAAATGGTATTATTAATTAATGCCATTCACAAATGGCATTATTAATTAATGCCATTCATAATTGGTGTAAAGTAAGATGTCAAACATTTCATCAAAATAATGACCTTTATTATGAAGCAAATGTGTTAGAATCATTGCTATGTTGAGCAATCAGTTATTTTAATGTATTATTTATTAATTAATAGGACATGCCATTAAAGCCTTAATAATGTTCATTACTACAAATTACTAGAAGGAATTAAATCGATTGATAATAGCACAAGTTAAGTAACCCACGTTAAAAGACCAGAGGTTACCTCACTTGTGCTATTGCTCATCCAAATATTTAGACATGGTGATTCCAAAAGCTTTGAATTGCTTTGTTTTAGATCCTGAAAATTTGGGTTGATATACAAATGATGAAAACACGAGTATTTAAGGTGTAAATTTAAGGTGTAAATTTAAGGTGTAAATTTAAGGTGTAAATTTAAGGTGTAAATTTAATGTATAAATTTAATGTATAAATTTAATGTATAAATTTAAAGTATAAATTTCATTAAACCAAATAGTGTATTTCAACAAAACGAACAGCAAAGAGTGACAGTAAAAAAATAATTATTATGTGTTGTTAAAAAAAATTTTTCTTCAAAAATAAAATTTCTTCCAACTTTATTCAACCTTTATGAGTGAGAAATTAAAGCAGTTGATTTTAGCCAGACTGTTTTGAAAAAAAACGCTACAATTTTTTGGGATAAAATGTTTTTAAGTAAACATTTATACATGAAAAAAGGTTCACCTTGGATTCATAAAGTTAACATCCAGTCTTATTCCGATACAATCAACTTGAACGTGATGTATTTATTTTGTCTTTTATATAATTTATACACATATATTTGTATATACATATATTTATATATATATAATTTATGCACATATATTTTTATATCATTTTGCCAAGCTACATGAAAACAGAATGACAAATATTGATTGTCAATTCTTTATTGAACAAATGATGTATATGAGCCTAGAAGCAGTAGAGTGCAACATATATGAACATTTACTATTTACTGAAGTTTATATATATAAATATACATATTTTTACATATATTTTATATATATATACAATTTAAATGAATATATATTTTTACACAAATATATATTTATATTTAAATATAAATATATTTATTTTATATAAATATACATTTTTATTTAAACATATATACATATTATATATATGTATATGTATTTTCAAAATTTACAACCTTAAAACTAAATAGAATTCAAAAATTTGTTCACAAATAGTGAGTATTCTAATTTATTTTATTTTATTAATTAAACAGAAACAGATACAAAATAATTTCATGAAGACCGATTCTCCACTCAAAGACCTTTGAAGAGATTACATTCAGTTTATTGTTCAACAAAAAAACTCAACCAACAAAAAAATGAAGGGAGCAATAAAAAAGAAGGAAGCAAAAAAAACAAGGACGCAAAAAACAGATCCAAAAAATAAAGAGCCAAAAAAAACAAGGAGGCAAAAAACAGAGGTAAAAAAACAAAGAGCCAAAAAAACAGATTCAAAAAAAGAAAGAGCCAAAAGCAGAGGCAAAAAACAAAGAAGCCAGAAAAAAGAAAGGTAAAAAGAGGATACAACAAACAAAGCAGTCAGAGTTCTAAATTGTTAAAATTCAATTGGACTAAAAAAGTCGTAATTTTTTTTCAGGGCAGCAAAGGAATTACTTAAAGATACAAGATAACAACTAACCCTTAGACCACATGGAAGATGGTTTTCACACTTTTAATGCAAAACACTCATATGTTAGCAATTCATCAAGGATCAAAGGGTTAGATGATTCCATCGTGAACATTAAATGAAAAAAACTAAAAATATTTCGTTTATGAATTGGAAAAATTTTTGTTTAATTTTAGAATTGATTTATCCAAGTCCAAATTATGGCAGAACCAAACCAAACAATTGTTTTGGCAATAATAATAATTGGATCGACAATAGCACAAATGAGGCAACCCACATTAAAATAACATACAGCCTACCTCACTTGAGCTCTTGTCGATCCACGTGAAGCAATTTAACCATAAACTAAAAATGACAATTGTAGAAAAGTCTTTGATGCGAGAGAATTTTCTTCAAGAAATTAAATACATTTCTGTTCGGATTATATGGCAAGATTTCGCAAAATTGCATCAACACTAACAGTTTCATGTAACACCGTTGATACATAGGTCCAATGGCTTATTCCACTTTATGTAACAACACTGATAAAAATGTTTTAATAAATTTATTAAAAACATTTGTATTACTGGTGTTACACAAGATGGAATAAG
The DNA here is from genome assembly GCA_031471125.1 of Archaeomysis grebnitzkii. Taxonomy (NCBI): domain Eukaryota; kingdom Metazoa; phylum Arthropoda; class Malacostraca; order Mysida; family Mysidae; genus Archaeomysis; species Archaeomysis grebnitzkii. Next base: position 493 of record JARUHE010318954.1, on the reverse strand, counting down.
CCATTAGACATGTATCACCGGTGTTACATAAAACGATTAAGGCGTTAATTACTAACAGTAGAGAAACTAATGCTTTGCAGATTACCTTTTGGTAGCAAATGCAAGTGCAAATTAGAATTAGTGAAGTCATTTATTTTGGTCGTTTTAGCTCTGTTTCTTTGGAGTGTCGATGAGCGGGTATGGATGAGTCATCTGAAAAAGTGCCATGAAATCAGAAAATAATTGAGAAAGTTGCAGAGAACAGCACAAACACTCACCAACATCTACAACACTGCAATAAACACCAACACAATTCCGAACATATGGAAAACAGCCAAAACAATACCCATATGTAAACCCATCAATAGGAACATCTTACAGACCAATCTCACTACTCTCACCAATAGCCAAAACACTCAAAAAAATAATTCGCCCATACATCACATCCAACATAAATCTCCCCCCTCACCAACACGGCTTCAGACAACAGCATTCCACCACCACAGCTCTACAC
>JARUHE010318943.1:0-11551 GCA_031471125.1 Archaeomysis grebnitzkii | reverse complement strand
GAGCAAAGTTAGGTTAGGTAAGGTTAGGTGTGGTCACAGTAATGCTAAATTATGCTTAAATACTTCTGAAATAATGCTAATGGTTCATGTTTCCAGGCCAATTTATTGTACGCCGTATCACGATTTGTCCGTTCATTTCAACTTTCACCAAAAATAATGTTTTACCTACCTGAACTAAAATGAAAAGTGGCAAGGTTTAGAATTGTTTAATCTGCTTCAACAATTTTGCTCACATTCTCAACAATGATAGTAAGACGGTGCTGTTGAAAAAAAATTTGAAATCAATTAGGGAGGTCACTTTCAAAGCAATTATTTTCTTAGCAGACTCCATAGGCTCTCCCCTAATCAAGCACCCCAATTTCCAAATATGGTTTGCCACTTGCCAGAATGAAATTCTTTAAAAATGTGAAAAATCTGTTAAGATTCTGCGAAATACTTGACGATTTTTATTTGTTGTTAATTTTTTAAATTCTTTTGGAATGAAATTGTACCATGAAAATATATATGTAGTACTGCATAGTATTATCTATTAATGTTATTAAATATGCAGTTTCAAATGCTAATACTCACATTTGCTATAATAGGGCGACTTAGCCCATTTAGGAACTAATTTTCGATGAAGTATTTACTGACATAGGCCTACCTAATTAATGTTTTTATCAACAATTGTCAGTTTAAATGATTTGTCTTGCTGAACTCTGAATTGTATTGACGTTTCTTTTCAAAATAATGCTGAAGCTTGTCTAGCATGAATGTACTACTATAATTCTAGGGTGTAGAAACATTAAGATTTTAGTTTTATTATTATTGGTAATTGGTAACAGCTGCTAGCAATAGCTACTCTAGTGTGATGGAATGCAACCGTTAACTATGTATGCTACTAATATAAATATACAAAGCAGCAACATGGAGCACGTTCGATGCTGTGCTAACTGCTGCGCGGTAAGCCATAATCCAAATTTTGGCTTTATGTCCAGCGTTCTGCCATTTTCTCAAAATATGTCAAGTCTCACTGATTTCTCAGCTTGATTTAAAAAGTATTGTTTATGGTTTTTCAGCAGGAAGGTGAATAAAATTTAAGATATATCCTCAGTCATTTACATGCATTCATGATATAATTAGTTGTATTAACTCTTAATTATATACAACAGGGGCTCTAGCCATGGCAGGATAGCACGCTTTTATTTATTTCCAAGTGTAACCGTGTACGGTGTGTGTGTGTGTGTGCATAGGTGCAATTCCCAAGTTGGAAAAATGTCATTACAGACTTCAAAGTGTTGGAATTAACTATCGATAGCTTTAAATACTAACTTTAATGTGCTTTAAATCCTGTACTCTTCTTCATCTAAGAATAAACATTTTTAAAATTGTTTTTTGGTTTGGTAAAACATAATTATCATAGTGAATATCTCGGATATATGCTAGACCTATAATTATACAGTTTATATTTTTATATATCATAGGATATTAATTTTAGTTAGTTAGTTAATTGCAATTTGGTTCTCATGAACCAGGCTATGGGTGCAATTGATGCACATTCACCGCCCATACATATTAGTTTTAGAAAATATAATTATGTAAACATGGATATTAACCATCCTAGTTTGAATATCTTTATTCATGTAGGTAAGTTATCTAGCAAAACATATTTTGCTGTGTCAAAAAGCATGTGTGTCGATTCTGTATCTATATGTACAGTTTCCATCTTGGCTGATGTACAAGGTTTCATACAGAAATAAAAACTCGCACCATTTTTATTTTGTTTCTTAGATTTAATTCCATAAATTGTAATTCCCATAATACTTTATTGTTTTCTGTTTTTTCATAAAAAAAAATTCACCAACAACAGTATTGGACATCAAAACATGACTGAAAAGTCCCCATAATTATTTGAATGCTCAATTTTTTCTTTCTAATGAGAAAAAGTGTTAAAGAAAGCATGCTAATTTCTTACAGAAAAATGTAGACTGCAAAAGTATATCTTCCTATGGCCAACAGTTACATGTACAGAATACTTCATTAATTATTTGAACAGTTTGTTCATTTTGACTAATTGTAAAACCTTTTTCAGAACTCAGGCTGAAATGCTACACACCTGTAGAGGAAACATAAGCCTACTCGGAGCAACGATTCACACCGAGGATTCGTGCAACCTTATGATCAGTAATGGTGGAACACAAACATTCCATCTGAAAGCTATTTCGGAAGTTGAACGACAAAAGTGGGTCACTGCCTTAGAATTAGCAAAAGGAAAGGCTATGATGGAAAGTGGTGAGTTTTTATTGATTTATATTTAAATTTTTGATTTTCAAAACTAGTTATGCACATTCTGATATTTGTTAGCATAGACATTGAAAACATTTTTGGTTTAATTTTACATAATTGATCAAATTATGCAAGCCAAATAAAGAAATTATGTTGATAATACTAAAAAGTTCTGAGGGCCTTTACTGCAACTATCCAGACCCTAGTAGCATGTTGGGTTCTTATTGCCGAGCATGACAACGGCGAAGCTAAGGTGTTACTATTCCGTCGTCTTCATAGTAGTTGTATCCAAAATATTAGAGTAAAAGATTCAAGTTTTTTGTTTGTTGACTTACATTTATCATTTTTATCTCAAATGTACAGCTATGAGGTGGACATTAAAATTTCTCAAGTAACATTTTTTGAAAAAACCTATAATTATTGAGATATAAGGGTTTTAATGAATTTTTTGTGGAGATAGCCATTTGTTCCATATTCAAGTAAAGCTTTCAAGTTTTTTGTTTGTTGACCTACAGGCTACAGTTACCATTTGTATCTCAAATGAATAGTTATAAAGTTTACATTAAATATTAGCCAATTTTTCATATTTAAATAAATTTGTTTTTCGCACACGCGAGACATTGGTGACCGCGGCCCTCTGTTTTTTTTTACTGATATTCTATTCATTTTAGAACTTGTTATTTTGTGTCATTTTTTCTCTCCTTTCAGAATCTATGCTAGGTAGTCTTTCTTGAATATTGATGTGAATTTTAGTTATATTGACAGTGTTATTAGCATTCGCACTGCTGTAATGCTTTATATATTATCAGATGGAAAAATTTTGTTAAGTAAAGAAAAGGTTCAACTTTTTACACTTGTATCGAACTTGCCATAAGCAAAAGCTCTATATAATTGTCTTTATTGTGATAAGTAATAAAACTAGAGAATAATTTTCTGCATTAATGAATAAGTTGAAATAGTTGTTTCCAAAAGTCAATGACAAAAAAAGTTATTCTAAGTTAATAAATAATTTTCATTTTCATTTTCCTCAACAAGAAATTAAGGATTAAAGGGGGAATGCCTCACATTATGATGATATTAGAAGCAGATGGAAACAATATTTTGATGGCCTGTCAAGGGAAGAAAAACATTGAGAAGACAGTGGAGAAGGAGTACCAACAGAGAACCTTGCAAGGATAGAAGTAGAAAGTGCTTTGAAAAGATAAAGTTAAACAAAGTAGTGGAACCGGATGATATACCAACGGAAGTATGGAGGCAGGAAACGTGCCATCATGTCCATTTACAAGCCAAAGAGCAATAGCCAAGAATGTGGTAACTATAGAAGCATACAACTCATCTTGCATAATATGAAACCAAAAGAAAGAATAATTGAGGGATGAATAAAAGTGAAACTGAAGTTACTGAAAACCAGTTTGGACTCATAAGAGTAAGACAGACATCAGATGCAGTCTTTCCTTTGAAACAGTCTATGGAAAGGTACAAAGAAAAGCAGAGAGGATAGTACCTAGTTTTTATTGACTTTTAAAAAGGTGTCTGCACAATTTCCAAGATGAGAAGTTTGGAGGTGTATGAGAAATATGTGACACTTGCAAACAATATGTACAGAGATGCCAACCTGAAAAGTTAACAGCTGTCTTAGCACAACATGCCTACATCAAGGTACAGCATTTAGCCACTACTTTTTCAATAATGTATGTCATTGGCAAGGAAGTTATAGAAGATGCACATTAGTCAATGCTCTTTGCTGATGACATTGATTTCATTTTGCACTCCAAGACAGAGTTGAGCATAAAACACTCCAACTGGAAAAAGACTTTAGAAAACTGAATCAAATATGAATACTTGTGGTTAAATACAAGAGGAGATGATGGAGAAGAAATGAGGCAAAATTCACAATAAACACAAACTCCTCCCAGAAAACATCCGAAACATCATCAAACAGAGAAACACAAACTCACAACAGAACCACCCAAGACCTAAAGATCAACATCCTCAACACTACAATAGACACACTCATAGAAACACACAAACAGGACATCTGGAAAAAACACCAATTGTTGGGACCACAAAACTAACACACAAATCCTCTGGAACACAATAGTTGACTTGCAAACAAAAAACCTAAGCAAACGCTCAACCAGTCAATCACCTTCAACAGCACAACAGCCATATAGAACCAACAGAAAGCAACCTCATTCAACAAACAATTCACAAACACCATAACCCACAAAACCCACTTAAATAACAGGAAAATAGAGAGATACCCAAAATAACTCACCCCAACACCCATACTCATCATCTCCACACAAACTAAAGTAGCAATAAAACTAGCAAAAACAACAACTCCATAGGTCCAGACAACATAAACATACGACACCTCAAACACCTTGGAAACACTCACTAAAATATACAATGCTACCATCTGGAAAACAGTCAAAACCATCCCCAAACCAAAAAAAGACCCCTTCATAGGCACCTTCTACAGACCCATCTCCCTCCTTTCCCTCATTGCCAAAACCTTAGAAAAATCATCCTCCCCTACATAACTTCAAACATAAGCCTTCCTCCCCACCAACACGGCTTCCGACAACAACACTCAACCACCACAGCACTACACAAAAACAACAACATCATAACTACAGAATTTAACCAAAAAAGACACCCCCCCACGCACCATAGCAATAGCCTTAGACATGTTGAATGCATTCGACACAGTACACCTACACAACCTTATATCTAAAATGCACAACATCACCATACCAAACACCATTCTCAAGTTCATATCCAACTATGTTAAAGGCAGACAACAATACAACAATCAAAACTCCCCACACAGAAACATCAGAACTGGTGTACTACAAAGGGGGGGTCCTGTCGCCTACACTCTCCAACATCTATATGGCAGACCTCCCCGACCCTTCACAAAACGCCCACACCATCACCTACACAGACGACATAACCATTCTCTCCTCCTACATAAACCCCCTCAAACTAAAGAAACTCTACTCACTACATACAAAACCATTACACGACCTATAATAGAATACGCAAACAGTATATGGTCCCCCATCACATCCACTACAAACATCAACAAATTTCAGACCATTAAAAACACTGCCATCCGAACAGCCAGAGGCTGCACACTTGACACAAACACAACACCTACACAATGAAACAAAAATCCTCCCAATATAAACACACCTCAAACTGCATGCCTCACAACTCAGAAAAACCACACAACACCCAGACCATCCACTTCACTAACTCACACAACAGCCGAAAAACCCAAGACACATGAAACAAACCATCTTTGAAAACAACAATAATTACACAACCCCACAACACAAGAAACTTATTCACGCACAAATAGTCACAGACTACTGAAACAGCTGGCGACCAAAGTGGTCGGGCCTGCTGGGATGGGGCTGGACCATCTGATGTGAGGGCTCTATCCTCTTTGTGGGAGTGGGGTTGACAACAACAACATATGAAAATGGACAATGAGACCATAAAAAGGTTATCTGCTTTCAAGTATCTGGGTTCACTCGTAATTGAGAGTGGATAACTTGAGGTAGAAATTAATTACAGAGTTCCAACTTGTAAAAAGGCATCAGGGATACTCTGTCACATAAATATATGTACAAGACAAAAGGAAATATGTATAAGATGGCTGTTTGACCAACTATGCTGTATGGAAGCAAAACATAGACACTTAGACAGTACAGAAAGCACAAGGAAATAGATGATCATAGCAGAGATGGGAATGCTGAAATGAATGTGCAGTGTACCGAGAAAGGATAAAATAAGGAATGAATAATAAGTGGCACATTAAAAGTAAAAAATATGCAAGAAAAGAGGTTAAACTGATAAGGTCGTGTAATGAGAAGGAATGAAGAATATGTAAAGAGAAGAATAATTATTATGGAAGAAGAGGGAGACCAAAGCTTAAATGAAAAGATAGGTTAAAGAAATATCTGTAAGAAACAGGTTTATGAGAAGACAGGGCAGTGGAAAAGACTAGCAAGGAACTCAATCAAACACACCCACCCCATCACCCTCAAACATCAACCAATAACAAACATTCCCTGACATATCCACAGCCACAAAAACACTCACTAACAAAATAACCTGAAACACCCTCAATGCCATAAATTCAGACCACTTTCCTATCATCATAGTATAAACACAAAGACAAAATTCAAACTCATCCAATCATGATACACATATACCAACTATAGAAAGGCAAACTGGACTTACTACACAACATAAATAGAACAACTAGTAGACAACTAAACTGGACTTACTACACAACAGAAATAGAACAACTACTAGACAACCTATAGATCCCAGTAAACATTTATACTGCAAATACCATACTAACAAACACAATACTCACAGTCTATAAACACAACATCCCCAAAGGAAAGGTAAAAAATAAACACAAACTTTTACCTGAAAACACTAGAGACTTGATTAAACAAAGAAACACACTCTGCCAACAGAATCACCAGGACCCACAAATCAATATATTCAACAATACTGCAGACAGCCAAATACAAAAACACAAACAAGATATGTCTCACAGACAGCTGGGATGGCAAAACCAATTACACACATACTATGGAACACCATAACCAGCCTCACCAACAAGAATCCAAAAGAAATACCCAACCATACAATGACATTCAATAACCATACCGCCATCACTAACAAACAAAAATCCACCTCTTTCAATAAACAATTCATCAAGACAATCACCCAAAAACCCACATGAACAATAGGAAAACAGATCAACATACAAAGAAATTAACATCAACACTAATACTCATCACACCAGTACAAGGAATCACAGCAATAAAACAATCCAAAAATAATAACCCACTGGCCAAGATAACATAAACATTAGACACTTTGGACCAATAGCCATCACAACAGTCACCAACATCTACAACACAGCAATAAACACCAACATGATTCCAACCAATATGCAAACCCAATAAAGACCCATCAATAGGAACATCTTCAGACCAATCTCATTATTCTCACCTATCGTAAAAACACTCAAAAAATAATACTCACACTCTTATTTCCTGATTGTTAGTACATTAGTTTAGCTCTTGAAGAAGAGTGATATTAATCCTCCTTGGTTGTTCTCAAGAATTTTGAAGATCCATGGCATATAGTTTGATATTTATAGTCATTAAATTAGTGTATAAATAAAAAAATGTTTATTTTTCATATCTTAGTGATCAAATTAAGGAAAATAGGAAGTAAACAGAAGAAAGGCATAAAACAGATTTATGTAAGAGAAAATGAAATAATTTCCAGACGAAGATGACGAAGAAGACGTGGAAGGACAGGTTCGTGATGAAGTGACCAACACAATCAAGGCATTGAATTCCAAACTCGAGGATCTCAAGACCTGCGACGACCTCATCACGAAGCACGGGGCGGCGCTGCAAAAGTCGTTGACCGATCTGGAAGCACTGCACTCCCTTGACTCGGCCAATCCCGATCTTCCAAGTAGAATAAAGACGGTGAACGAAAGGGCGACGCTGTTCAGAATCTCTTCCAATGCAATGATCAATGTGAGTGTTTGCCATTTTTTTTTTGACAAAATCAAGGTAAAGACTTTTTGATTAGAAATTGTTATTATTGTTGACAGCTTATATGTTATTATTACTATTATTTTATTGTATTATTATTGTTGACAGCTTATACAGTGATGGAAAACCATTATATATTCAGCAATCAGATTGAAAGTGATAGCTGATGTCCCAACAGTGTATTGTGTATATTTTCCCAAGAATAAAATAAAATAAGTTTAGTAATAGTATTAGACAGTTCATACACCGGTGGAAAACAGTGTATGGAAAAACTGAATGACATTTTGTTGCTGGGCTCTCGTATAAAGATAACGACAGATGAAGTGACTTTTCAATCTGAAATAGTGTTGTTTTATAAAGTTTTTGTGTCATTGACTTAAACAATTAAATAATTGAAACATCTCGGTAATTAAGACAGAATCAATATTTTGATGCAGAAAAATTATTGAATTGTGGTTTGGCATGAAAGTTTGAAAAATTGAGGCTACTCAATTTTTGTTGAATTTCAGAAGGAATTTATAACATCCAATGATGATTCAATCTTGTCAATTACAGTTCTGTGTAAAAGAAAAAATAATGTATTGATACGAGATGTTTCTTTTATTTGATAGATATTTGGGTCCACAAAAAAAATCACAGCATGAAATGATTGGTCTTTTTTGGTGTGTAGGACACTTATTTCCAATTGGTGTATAAACAGTCCAACAATAAAAATAATGCTGTCTAGGTTTTACCGGCAATGTAGCTACACTGCAATGGTTGCTTAAATACAATGAAAAACTGTTTTTAAGTACATATTTTATTTTAGATTTAGATGTATTTTTAAATACACAAACTAATATTTCATCTATAAATTCTGAGTTATTTGATAGTGCTAGTTGAAACTTTATTGTCATTGTAAATAATTTTAATATTTTTTTAATCTGTTCAGTTATTAAACTTAAAAAATAACTTCTAAACATACGCCTCAAATACATCATAATTAAATATATTATTTTTTACTTTTCAAACAGAAATGGACATTAATTTTGTCAGTTTCTTCATAAATTATAATCAATCAACTTTACCTTGTTTTTGTTTGTCTACTTGTTGTGATTTGTAAAAATTAATTGTTTATAAGGAAAGGTAAGTTTGAATTGCCGTTTTCTAGTTTTGTAAGCATAGTTCTTATGGTTAAATTGATCCACATGGTTGTCAGAATTGGTTTTACATATTGTAGTTAGTTGAACAAATTATGTTATTGCATGCAATGTATTTACCATCAGAGTTATTACATCGGAATATATCTGAATTTATGGAGACTGTAGGACATGTGAAACAATTAAATACATTAATTTCGGGTATGTTTCAATTGGTTCACCTGGTGCAGCCTTAGCCCACATTATATTTGATAAATAAATCAGTCGGTTGGTTCATCAATTTAAAAAAATAGTTTTAGTATTGTTTTATTTATTTTATTTATTCCTATGTACATGATTTTATTAAAACTAGTTTCATTGGACAATAAATACATTAGTTGAATGAAGGACATACATATTATATTGAACAATTGAAAAATTTCTTAATGGTTCTAATACTCCATTTTTATCTCATTTAATGTGTAGATGAATACATTTATTTAGCTATCTTACAAATAAAGTGAAACAACATTTATTTGGTAATAGAACCTGTTTTTCATTTTTTCTTACATTAAGTTTTACTATCAAGTCTCTCGCTCTATTGTAAACATTTTATAATGACAAAAATCTTTAGGTGTGATTTAATGACATTTTTATATTCTGTACTTATAGTACTTTTTTGCATTTTGTATTTTTCTGTAGTAAAGTTCTTAACACTTTCATCACACTTTCAAAGGCTAAAATTTTATCATGCCTACTTTATATCATTTTATATCATTTATGATGTCATCACCTTGCTATAAAGCCATTAAATAAATTAAGGTTATTTATTCTCTTATGTTTTGTGATACAAAATCATATTTATTTTAACTCTCTACTATCTGAAGTCCAACTACATCATCTATATATTTAACATGTAGTCATGTGTATAACAATCCAAAGGTTTGACTTTTTGTATGAATATGCATACAACTCCTGGGACAGACACAGTGATTTGCAAAATAAGTATAACCCTCAGGTGGGAAGTGGAATGGTTGTTTCAAAAACCTTCAATATAATTTTGATGGCAATGTGTTTTGAACAGGAATGTTTGGTAGGCCTATCCATTAAAGTATGTGTGCTCGACACCAAGTGTCTTATTACATAAGCCTAATCAAAATTTTTGTTGTACAAAATATTTTTAAAATTAAAGTTTATTTCATACCCAAAGTCTACTTCCTTGTTAAACACTGTAAACTAAGCCAAAACAGGAATTTAGTACACATTAACCCTTTAATGCCTGAATTATTATCATCCTAAGGTCTACAATACAAGAAACTTTGCATTGAAAATAACCCTACAACCGTAACTGTTTTGTCCCTACAGGCGTTAAAGGGTTGAGGGTATTTTTAATTCTAAATTAAATGTAATTCAGTTTACAGCAGAAGTTAGTAATGCTGTGAAGGGTTAATTATTAATCATTCGCATTTTGATAAATTTTTTCATCTATGTATATCTGCAGTTTGATAATAGCACAAGTGAGGTAACCCACGTTCAAACAACAAAGAGCTTACCTCAGTTGTGCTATTCTGTGGGTCGACAATAGCACAAGTGAGGCAACCCACGTTCAAACAACAAAGAGCTTACCTCAGTTGTGCTATTTTTAATCCACATGAGGTCCTAATGTTTAAATTTTCTTTTATGTTTCACTTTCACTGATGAAAAACAATTTTGCCAACCTTAATAATTGAATAAATATATTTGTAAGAATATCTTTACCAGAAATAATGACTGGCACACAGGTGCAACATTGACAATATCAGTAATGAATTAAAGGTAGATTAATAATATCACAAATAATAATGTTTTAATAAACACTTTAACGCTTGCCCAAATATTGAATATTGCGATAGGCCTATCAATTTTATCATCTTTAATTTTCCTCCAAAAGACAATATGTTGGACTAGGCCTATACGTTTTCCCATCTTCACTTTTTCTCCAAAAGACTATGTTGGACTAGGCCTATAAGTTTTACCATCTTTAATTTTCCTCCAAAAGACAATATGTTGGACTAGACCTATAAGTTTTCCCATCATCAATTTTTCTCCAAAAGACAATACTTTTGACTAGGCCTATAAGTTTCCCATTTGTAATTTTTCTCCAAAAGACTATGTTGAACTAGGCCTATAAGTTTTCCCATCTTCAATTTTTCTCCAAAAGACAATATTTTGGACTAGGCCTATAAGTTTCCCATTTTAATTTTTCTCCAAAAGATTATGTTGAACTAGGCCTATAAGTTTTCCCATCTTTAATTTTTCTCTAAAAGACTATGTTGGACTAGGCCTATAAGTTCTCCCATCTTTAATTTTTTTCCAAAAGACAATATGTTGAACTAGGCCTATAAGTTTTCCCATCTTCAATTATTCTCCAAAAGACAATATTTTGGACTAGGCCTATAAGTTTCCCATTTTTAATTTTTCTCCAAAAGACTATGTTGGATTAGGTCTATAAGTTCTCCCATCTTTAATTTTTTTCCAAAAGACAATATGTTGAACTAGGCCTATAAGTTTTCCCATCTTCAA
>JARUHE010318932.1:0-11552 GCA_031471125.1 Archaeomysis grebnitzkii | reverse complement strand
ACCAATGGCTGATGCGCTTGGCTATAATTGGCTCCTCCCCTTTCACTGCTCTGATGTATTTCTGAACGTTGAACGATTTATTGTGAAACACTGACATGTTTCAATTCGCCTGATTGGTAATACCTACTTTTATCGATGCATTTATGAAATCACTCAGACGGTTAAAGTGTTAATAGCCAAGAACTTTACTATGATTTATGTTATTTTCAGACTTTTTTTTATCATAGCTTACAATTAAATTAACATTACTTATGTTAAGTAAAAGTATTAAAGTATTTGTGAGAAGTTAAAAACAAACAATATTTAGTGCACCTGGTAATGTACAAATTTATTAATTTTTCTTAAATTTTACAACATTTCAGGTCAAAAACAAGTTCTTAAATGTTTTCTTGAGATGAGAAGAATTATGAACAATGAAGAGCCTCATTACATTTTCAATGAGTTGTACTTGAATGATTATTGTATTTGGATACAACAAGTAAAAGATGAAAAGTTTCTTAAATTATCCACAAGCATTTCGGAGGTAATGTTATATATAAAATCAAACTTTTTTTTGCAGTTAACTTCATGTTTTTGTAATGAAATTGTTTTCATGTTTCTCAAAAAATCTGATTTTGAAAAGTTACTTCTGTTTACTATATTTTTGCTCAAATGTTTTTTATATTTATTTTCTAAAAGTGTATCATTTCAGGTTGAAATAAATAAAGCTTGTGTAGATTTGGAGTTGGAAGATTTAGAAGAAGCTGCCGAAATGGTATTGAACGAAAATCCGGATGACAATGAAGAAACTAACAATCTGAATGTTGTTACCAATGAGTTTCAATCATTGTCCATTATTGAGAATTCAATGGCTGCTAATTTCAATGAAAATAATCCATCTCCATACCCCATCAACATTCATCAGCTAGAAAATGGCGTGGCTCACAAAGCTGTCAGTGACTGTGACAGCGATACAACTTCTAGCAGTGATGATGACGACGACGACAGCACCTCTAGTAGCAGCAGCAGCAGCAGTGATGATGAATCCAGTGAAGATGAGTCAAATAATAATGATGATGATTCATCTTCAGATTTGGACTCTGATGACGATTCTGATGCTGCTTAACTCCTAAATAAATGGTCAATTTTTTTTTGCTAAGTTTGCCTTAATTTTTGTCAAGTATGGTGCTTTCAAAGTTATTATAAGCCAAATTTCCAATAATTCAGTAATAATACTCATATTTGCCAAATGATTGTTTCTAATCAATTTGGTTTCAGTTTTCATAATTATTATACAATTATGATTGGGTACTCATAAAACATCACCCACAACAATAATAATAAAATAGAAGTGATTATTCTTAAAGAAATGTATTGTTGGTGATTTATTAATTTTTGTAGTATAGCATTAAATGATCTGAGATAGTCCTCTGTTGTTTTTAATGCTTCTTAATCATAACTTAGTTCTGATGTTAATTTTCCTTTATTGGTAGAAATATTTGTTCCATCTTTCTACCCCCTCCCCCCGAAGGAGGGTGGATATGCCACATTGATTACAACAGAGGCCTCTTGATCTTGTAAAATCAATACCACACCGCGCCCTAAAACCGACCCAGGTAGTGAATGTGCTGAAACTGCACTCATTGCCTGGTACACTAGGACCAAATGAAAGTAAATAACTTTCTCTCAGTTTTCAATGTTCCCACACATTATACTTGACCAACTATTCCTTGTCAACAAGGAACCTGCCAAACTAGGTTTCATCTTACATTCTCCAAGCAAATCTCTACAATAGAAACAGTGCTGAATATCCATATGATGTAGTGATGGGCATAGGCCTATTTATTTACATACATCCATGGATATTACATAATAGAAACAGATTTTGGCCATTATATATACGATTATGCTAATTATCAGTATCTTGAACAGAGCCAAGTAGTAAAATCTAACCATTGTCCCCCTTTGAAAAATCAAATGGCTTGATTTTATTCTTGAATACACATTGCTTAATCTTGTATATTTATGCATTCTTCTCAATTGTCAGGGGTTGATCATCCACCGGTGGGTCAGTTGTGCAACTGTTTGCTTACCGTTGATCACAGTTTAAGATCTACTCTGGTGAGAGCATGATTTGGTTTGACCAGGATTCATATGTTGATGTTAAATGATTGTCCCGATTCTAGATTAAGTTTAATATTTGAAATCTATCATCTTTAATTAACATTTTTATTTTTTCAATTTGTTATATATTATTTAATTGAAGTTTATTGTTAGTAGTTTAAGGATGCTGAATATCCAGAGTGCAGCTTGGGCATATGCCCATTTACTTATATATTAATTCATTCTCCATAATTGTCGCTTATTGGCTCGTTGTCTTCACCTTTTCTTGGACCCGGTCAATAAACATGATTGGATCTACAAAATATAATTTTATAATGAATTGTTATTTAATGTTTTTAAAATTTGTTTCATAAATTATTTTGTATATAATTTACTTGTTGCTCCGAAATTTCTCTCTTGGAAATAAGCAAATCTCTATACACAAGAGAGAATATTTTTTGAATTGTTAAAATTGATATATGAAGTTAAAAAACGATGCTACACATATTTCTTGTTGACTGAAAAATTCCAGGTCTTTCATTCTTGTCTCATATAATTATAATTCCAATATCTTGTGCAAATGTTACGTTCAAATAATTTAGTTCTCATTTTATAATAGTGACGGTTTGTGCAATTTTTTTAATATTACTGTTTTTGTTTTTTGATAAGCATGTATATATCCATAATCTTACGTTTATGTTTATTTAATTTTATACTAATCCTTGTGGGAAAATGGTATTATTATACTTTGTGGTTTCAGCATTTTTCTGTTTAAAATTGTGTACCTGCTTGAAAAAAATTGTCATTTAAAGTTGATTTTATGCTAAGATTCTGTTTGATCCAAATTATGTGTAAACCCATATGGGACTTCGGGCAGTGTTAATGGATTGGGGCTGCCTTGATGCTGAAGTCATTTATTGTTAGAAAGTTTTTTCTTTCATTAGTTCTATCAAGTGTAAAAGTAAAACTAATTGAAAGGTTGGATTTGTTATGCTGGTTGCCTCTAGATACCTCATCACTCAAAGTGAGTGCTTCAGGAGATCCAAAACAGAGGTCATTGATTATAGTTCGGACACAAAAGTATGTAATTGGAAGTATGGTAAGTTGTACTCATATGTTCTGGAACGTATTTTTTGGTGGTTGTATATGATTGCTGATTGCAAAAGTTTATTTCATTTACAGTACAAGTAATGGTTCTACCTATCCCTTTTAATAAAACAGGCATTCCTTGAGATCTCAATGCGAAGCTACTTCGTTACTTGTGGAGAACCAATACTTTCACAGGCCAAGGCTCCTGTTCCCGTTTCAATCTGGAGTATTTTTCGCTTTTGTCAACATGAGCTTTTTGTTGATTTCTATTCATTTCTTCATTAGGCAAGTTTTAAATAATACAACTTTTTTTAAAAACTTGTAAAATGTGACTTTACAATTTATTAGCATTAACTTTTCCTTTTCAAGTATTTTTTACTGCCTTAATAAAACTAATATCCCACGTTATCCTAATATGCTGTCAAAGTAGACGTTATTATACAAATTAAATGAAATATGTTTAAATCATATCTGACACAGGGTGTCATAAATGAGTTTCTTACCATTCAATATTTTCAGCATATTTGGTATAACTTTCTCAAATATAATGTTGCATACAAAATTTAGAAAGTTATTGAAGAAAATTTGTCAAGTCAATCTCTATAAATTTTATGTTCTGCTGATTTGAATATCTAGGGTTGTAATAAAAATGTGCATAAATCATGGGTTGGATTAATTATTATGTTTAAATTAAATTTTATTGATAGTATTTGTCTTCTTAACCTTGTTAAGGTAAATCAAATCCACATAGCAAAACCGTGGCAATCTTATGGGATTATATCGATTAGGTCTTGGTGTTTTCACCATGAAGCAAACTTAAAGGTTGTGGATTTTATTTAAGAGCAAAACTATGTAAACTTAAAGGTTCATTTTTTATCTTTGTTTTGCTAGTTGTGTATAATTTTTTATGTGAAGACGATCATCCTTAGTAGCTATAATGTTGTAAATAGATGAACATAGTTGTTTGTTAATTCTCCAATTATTTAAATATAATGGCAGATAGGTAAGAATGAATGTGGCTTGCAAAATGTACATACATGTCATTTAAAACAATTTGTATCTATCAACCATCCCTTTGTCAATAGGTAATATGTCGAAAAGTTAAGTTCATTAACTTTTTCATTACATCCAATTGTATTAATTTTAACTTTGATAAAACCATTTGAAGCAAGTGAATTTTCAAACCACTTCATATCTTAGCAACTGGAAAAGATACTTGAATGGAATAAGTTTTTAATATATAGGACAGTAGAGTTTTATGAAATATTATTTATAAGTAAATATATGTATCTGACAACGGCTAAATTCTAGTTTAGACACAATAATCGGCAAAAGTCCAGTTTAGGTACAAATAAAAAAAATACCGAACATGAAAGATATTAATATTTTACTTATTTTGTGCAACAGAACCTTACCTAATATAAATCACAAATAATTAAAGGTTGTCATTGGAGAAATAAAAACCTCCCTAAAGTGATAGTACTTTTTTGATAAAGTTGCTAGATTGGATTATTGTCTAAATTAGGATTTAGCCGTTGTCAGATATATATAATATTTCATATAAATCTACTGTCCTATGTATTAAAAACTTATTTAACAGTAAATAACTACATTTATTTCATTCACTATGTATTCTGATAAAATCAATTTATAAAAAATTCTTGGAGTGTCAAGAAAATGAAGAAATATTTGTTTGTACAAACCTGACATAACTTTTACCACAGTAAACGATTCACGGTCGTAAAATCTAGACTCTAGATTCACGGATGCAAAGTCTAGAAATTTACAGGTATGGATGCAAATTTTTGCATCTGCATCCGACCGTAACCACTAAACTTAAAACTAAGTACTGCTCTGTTAAATAGGTTGTTTAAAATGTTATCAACACATTCCTCATTCTATACCACAAATTAAAATGATATATTATAGCTTAACCTCTCAACAGACTAATATTTACACACGGCAAATTGGATCTATTTTGTATTTAATAAAATGAAAATGCGAGATGTTCAGATGCTATACAAGTTAATTTAAACTCACAATAATGATTAATTATCTCAACAAAATGAAACTCCATTGAATTCCTGGTTCTGTTACCAACATAAATTATAAAAAAACTCTCGCATAGCCTCTACTTGATTCACATAACATAAAAAACTTTATGCAAAGTCTTGCTCTCTTCAATGGAGTATATTAAACTAATCTCAATCTTACTTTGATGAGCTAAAGACTCATCTATAGAAATATCCATTTGTGGAGAGAAGACAGTCATACATGTAACTTGCAAGTACGTGTATATAGAATAAACCTTATTCAATTTAGGATTCAAGGACGTATGTCTTATTATCAGCAAAGTGAAGGTGCTGTCTAAACATATTTTTTAAAATGGATTATCTCAGAAAAAATATAGCCTTCAGAAGTGGATTCTTTAGCCTAAAACAAGGAGTGTTTAGGCTTCTTTACATTTTCTTTCAAAATACGTAGTGCAATATTTTATTGTTCTTAGATTAGAAAACTTTCATAGAGTAGCACATATGTATAGTGTTAGGATATAAATAATTAAAACAGAAATATGGGCTCTGCTCATTGTGTAATATGTGTAGTAAAGAAACTACTACACATTTGAAGTATGCTTATTTTGTTTCATGGAGTATTTCTATTAACATTTTCATGGTTTTAAAGGTTGAAGAAAACATGAACATGGAGAAACTGTTTAATGTTGTAAGTCTTGCAAAAACAAATGTTTTGAAAATATATTATGCAAACATACATACAATATCAAGCAAACTTCAAAACAAATGTGCCTTTTTTGATCATTGATGTTTTCATTTTAACCAAGAACCAATACAAATCTTTTAACCCATAATTGTAAAATGTTTTCATTGGAGAGGACTCTTTAAAACATTCTTTAGAGTATGTTTTACACTATAATATTGGCGGTACAATTAGCACCAATAAATTATGCCAAATGAGTATAGAATGCTCTTGTAGGACTATTCAGCATAATATTATTTTATCTATAGAACATACTTAAAACATTAAAAAACAATATCACAATGTTATTTTATTTATAGAACATTCTAAAATCTCTAAAACACCAATACCTAATAATAAAAATATTACACAATGGCTTGTTTGTTTCTAAAGATTAAGCTATTTACAAAACAATTCTTATTTAATTACGAATTTCAACATTTTTACATATACAAGATATCTTTCCTCATACATGCGAAATTACTTGATCAATCACAAGTTGATAATATATGGCTCCATTGCCATATTCGGCAAATGTACGAAATAATAACTATTCAATTATCCATCCAGCCATGTGAGACAATTACAATTACATAAATGAATCGCAACATAAGAGACATAAAAATGATGGGTTGACGAAATTACTAACTTATGGGTTTGATTTAAATTTTCTTTTAAAAATAAGACAATTTCAATTGTTTAGTATGTCTGCAAGTTTTACCAAGCTCATTGTAAGTTCATTCAACACCGACTGTATTACGAGCCTGTACCACTAAAATACCTATATCAAAAGGTGAAAGGCATTTCCAATAAAAAATATTTCATAGCCATACTTATCTATAGGTATGTTTCCAATTTTAAGTTAGTAAAATTTAGAAAAAATATGACATCATATGTGTTTCCGAATCTAAAAAATCGCAAACTGTTTCAAACAGATTAATCAAAGAACAAAATTTTACAAACAAGGTCCTGAAGTAGTTTCGAGGTGACTTCATGGAATAAAAATTTAAACATTGAATGTTGCATACTTTAAAGCAATAAATTTTGTTTAAATATTTCTATAGATTGTTGTTAAACAAGTTAAATGTTACACCTGACAGTTTATAAACTATTTATAAAGACAATAGAGAAAAAAATCAAAGTAGAATATAAAGAAATTGTGATGACTTTTCAGTTGCCATTAGCTTCTTTATAATTGGACTATAAACTTTTAAATACTTTATTTTAATTTTAATAGGATTACTAGATTCAAATAAAACTTTTATAAATTAGTCTTTAGACTTTTTTTAAAGAAGAATTAAAAGTTAACTTTCATTGTAGTTTGTTTACATAAGCAACATACTTTTATTTAAAAATTTTATGGGTTTTGTGTTTCAGAGCTCTCTAAAACTGTTTCCCTTTTGAAACTGTTAGAATAGGAAACATTCCTTTAGCTACAGAAACGTCAATTTGGTAAAAAACTAGAAAGGCTTACACAATAAAAACTTTCTAAAGTATTTATACTAGTGTTATCAAATGGTTGTTTTATTGTAGAATGTTATTTTGCAAGTGCTGGTCAAGGCATTCTTGATGAATAATGAATCAAGCTGGCCGCTACCCACGCTGATGTTCAATAGTTCTATTACAGGTTAAAATATTACCTTACCTAACCTAATTTATCATAAATATGAACTAACCATAAAACCCTGAAACTGTAGTTTGAAAAAATACAATACTAAATAAGTTAGAACCTGTAATGTAACTGTCGCCAGTATTGTCGAAAAACAGGATGTGTTTTTACAACATTTGCCATACGAACTGTACGAACATGTAATGAGCCAGACCTATGTTGCTAACAAACAAAAAAAATAAGAGTAGGTTGTACGTCTCCATTCCATTTTTTTGTTTTTTAAAAAACTTTTTCTTCACTTTATTTGCTTTTCAATTAGTTGTTAGCATGCTCTATTGTGTCTGAGAATTCATTTTCTCATTTATATACACTGTGCATGAAATAACACTTCCATCCCGTCTTTCGTCAATTTTTCGTAACTGTCGAACATCATACAGTATGAGACGCCGCCAGCTTGATTCGATATTCACCTAATTCTTTTTAAACTTGACTGATTTTTTTTTTAAATTTTAATGAAAAAAGATTTTTTGAGCATAGCCATATTTCTTAGTTAAAGTTTTTTACCAAGCTCATTGCGAGTTTCTTTGAAGTCTTAAAAAAAGAGTTTATTCAACAATAAATGTTTGTATGGGTATTCTCAACAATTAATTTTAAATTTAATTAACATTTTTATTTTTAATGTTCAAAAACAGTAGCACACTACACATAAACAACATACTTCTGTCAATGGCCAAGAATCAACAAATCTTTCACCCAAACCTTACCATCACAAAAACAAAACCCACCATAAACATGCTGAAGGCTTTCACCACCACACACACTAGGAGAAAACCAAAGCTCTACCCAACACATACACAACCATCACTCAACCCATTATAGAATACAAAGAAGCACTGTCGGGACATCCATAATTTACACCACAAAAACAGCCATCAGAACCACAAGCTGCACACTAAATAAAAACACAGTATCCACATGACAAACTACCTAACAGCAAACAAACCCCCAGGCACATAAAATAAACCATATTCGACAATAACATTAATACACAATCAACATGGACTCTTGAGCACACCTCACTCCAAACAACACAAGCAACACATGCACACATAAATAGTAACAAATTATCACATGAGCGCTCCATCCTCTATATCGAGGAAGAAATGGGGTTGAAAACAACAACAAAATTTGTTCAACAATAATTGTTTATTTTAATGAAAAATAAGTTTTTTATAACAGTCAATTCTAAAACATAGTATTTAATATTAATTAATATGTAACTTTCTTTTTTCGGACGAGCTTTGGTGTGTGAAACATACCTCTAGTTTAACCAATTAACCAATGTTTATACACTGGAAAGAATATAAATACAACTGGAGAAAGATTTATTCAAGCTTTGCTTCAAAAAAATTGGTCAAATGTTGAGGTCTTACATAAACTACTTGTTATGTTATTTGGAAACAATGTAATTTAAGAAAAATTTATCCAAGCTTTGCTTCAAAAAAATGGTCCGATGTTTGATGTCTTACATAGACTACTTATTATATTATTTGGATGAAAGTTTATTATTAATTTGAGCAAAAATAAACACAGCTAAGACATTGCATTCACTTTATTTTTACATTGGATCATTTCTGAAAGAATGCTAGCCATTTCAGTAGAACTGTTCAGAACAAATGCATGTTCTATACCTTTGTCACAAATATAAGCTTCAATGTGAGGAATGTTTTCGACCAAATTATTATGGTAAGATAATGGACACCATTTATCATTTGCTCCATAATAAAATGCTAAGTAATATTTCAGTTTAGTAATAATGTCAACTTTCAATTTACAGACATTACATAATTCATCATATGCCAACTTCATAATATTATTCAAGACTTTTGGATCGACTAAGAACAAACAAGCTTCGCGGCAGCACATTGGTATTGCTTGATTATCTAGACTCCAATTGATAATATACATTTTTATTGATGTTGGTAATAGATTTAAAAACCATGCTAGAAATATTGCTAAATATCTAAAATATTTTAAAACTGGCCATTTCGATTTTCCATTTGGTGATTCTTTCATTCTTTCTATTGTGGGAAATAGAAGATAATTCTTCTTCAAATTAAACTCACATAAGGAGGACTCATCATTTGAATAGGTTATCTTTCCTTGTAAATTCGGTTGCAACTTATTCAATGCTTCCAAGATCATGTAACATCCTATGGAATGGCCAATCATACTTAAATTTGAATCTCTCTGGACATATTTCTTAATAAATTCCACTTTATGATTGATTTCATTTTCGAGATTACATAAATAACCTCCTGAAAGAAAAATAAATTTTATCAATGTTAATCAATAGAAAAGAATTTTTAATCTTAAATCAATTTAATTCATAATTTAAAACCATTTTATTTTATAATTTAGTACCTCAAACACTTTTCTTAGCAATATAAAAAGAAAAAAAACATGAGTTAATGGTATGCATTAAAAGCTGTATCTAGGCATTCAAAAGTTTCTAAATTTTTGTAAGATTGTTGAATACAATTCTATATTTTAGAATTTTTTTTAAATGTTATAGATTCTGATGGAACATTACATACAACTCACCTCTAGAGAAGTATATTGACACTTCTCTTTTATTTGTTACATATAAACTTTTCTCTAAACTTTCAAATTTCATGAAAAAATGTCAGGAGTTCTTAAACATCTAAAATGTATTTTTTTTAAATATATTTTTTTTTTAAAAAAGGTCTTTAAGGCACTCCATCTTAAATCTCCAGTTCCTTCATTTGTTTTAAATAAGCTTTTCACTAAAACCCTTAAATAAAAATCTCGGTTAACCATGAATTTAATGTTATAATTGAAGTCCAAAGTTGTAAAATGTCTATCACTTGAAGAAATATAGATTTAAGGAAAAAATCATTAATGCATTTCCAGTTCTTTCATTTGTTTTAGACAAATTTTTCTTAAACCTTCAAATAAGTAGTAATCCACGATTGAAATGTCTCACAATTATTCGTTCAGTAACTTTAATAAAAATTATCTCAATCATTTAACCAAAAAATCACCTTAGAGACTATTTATGTATACTTCATTTTCAATCCATTGATGCATAAATAAAAATAAAACACAAAAATATTTTTTTTATCATAATTTTATTTATGTCAACCAAAAATGGTGTTACAAAGTGAGAAAACATCATTTACTCAAAAAAACACCTTAGAGACTATTTATATATACTTCGTTTCCAATCCATTGAAACATAAATTAAACCAAAATAAGAAAAAAAATTCTAAGTAAGTTTAATAGTATAGAAGATATATAAGCATTTAAGTTATTGTCTAACGATGATGTCATCGGAATTGCTACACCTATGTAGAGCTTCACTACGCATGCTCGAAAAAAATCTTGGTTAACCATGAATTTAAGGACAATTTTTTGAAATATAATTTTTAGGAAAAAAATCCTTAAAGCATGCCACCTAGATCTCCAGTTCTTTCATTTGTTTTAGATAAACCTCCAAACAAAAATTTTGGTTAACCATGAACTTGCGATATAATTGCAGAGTCCACAAAGTCATAAAATATCTATTAACTAAAGAAATATAAAATGTAGAAGAAGTTCTTGAGCCTTAATCTTCATTTCCTCCATTTTTTTTAAAATAAACTTTTTGCTAAGTCTTTCAAAAAGCTAGTAACCCACAAATCAAACAGTTCAAATCTCTAGTATAAAATAAATTTGATCAAAAACAACTTCTGGATCACCATATCAGAATGTCAATCAAAAAGGGTCTAACAAACATAATCTAATCAAAAATTAAGCTTAGAGACTTGATGTAAACTTCATTTCCAATCTATTGGTGCATAAATCAAATCAAAATATGAAAAATTCTTAAAAAAAATAAAGTTATTTTAATGAAAAACATAGATAAAAAGTAATAAAATGAAACTAGTAATCCACGAACCGGACGGTTCAAATGTCTCGCGATGATTCATTCAGTAACTTTAAACAAAATTCATCT
>JARUHE010318931.1:4311-19969 GCA_031471125.1 Archaeomysis grebnitzkii | reverse complement strand
AGTTTGTTTAAAGTTTATGTAAAGTTTATATAAAGTTTATTTAAAGTTTATTTGAAGTTTGTTTAAAGTTTATGTAAAGTTTATATAAAGTTTATTTAAAGTTTATGTTAAGTTTGTTTAAAGTTTATGTAAAGTTTATATAAAGTTTATTTAAAGTTTATTTGAAGTTTGTTTAAAGTTTATGTAAGGCTTATGTACGGTGTTTGTATGGTGTATGCAAAGTTTATGTATAGTTCTTATAAACTATATAATTATAAAGTCTAAATATTTTGTATATATTAAAGATATACAGATTTAAAATGGCTTCAAGTAAACAAAGCTATAAAGTATATTTAAAACTTAATGAAGTTGTACCAGCTTACAGAACATATAGAAGTATATATGAATTACACAATAAAATACCAAACAATAGCAAACAAATCAACGATACCAAACAACTGATCAAGCAAGCAAAACAACTAATCAAGTAAACCAAACAAATCAAACAAACTAACAAGTAAAAAACCCGTAAAACAATCATAAAAAAGAAACAAACAAGTAAACAACCACTAAGACAAACCAAACAAAAAACAAACAAGTAAAAAATCAATAAGACAAACCAAACAAACAAACAATAAGACAAATCAAACAAACAAATAAGTAAACAATCAATAAGACAAACCAAACAAACAATCAATAAGACAAACCAAAAAAACAAACAATAAAACAAACCAAACAAACAAGCAATCAATAAGACAAATGAAACAAACAGAGAAGTAAACAAACAATAAGACACACCAAACAACCCAACAAGTAAACAAACAATAAGACAAACCAAACAAACAAACAATAAGACAAATCAAACAAACATACAAGTAAACAATCAATAAGACAAACCAAACAAACAAACAAACAATAAGACAAATCAAACAAACAAAGAATAAAACAAACAATAAGACAAACCAAACAAGCAAACAAGTAAACAATCAATAAGACAAACCAAACAAACAAACAATAAGACAAACCAAACAAACAATCAATAGGGTAAAACAACCAAACAACCACTAAGGCAAACCAAACAAAAATATAAACAATTAAACAATAAATAAGACAAGCCAAAGAAACAAACAATAAGACAAATCAAACAAACAAACAAGTGAACAATCAATAAACAAACCAAACAAACAAACAATAAGACAAATCAAACAAACAAGTAAACAAACAATAAGACAAACCAAACAAACAAACAATATGACAAACCAAACAAACAAACACGTAAACAATCAATAAGACAAACCAAACAAACAAACAGTAAGACAAACCAAACAAACAAACACGTAAACAATCAATAAGTAAAACCAAACAAACAAACAGTAAGACAAACCAAACAAACAAACAATAAGACAAATCAAACAAACAAAGAAGTAAACAAACAATAAGACAAACCAAACAAAAAACAACCAAATAAACAAACAATAAGACAAACCAAACAAACAATAAGAGAAACCAAACAAACAAAGAAGTAAACAAACAAAGTGTCAAATTTCATATTTATCTGAACAAGCCGTTTGATAGAACGAAACATGGCAGAAATGGTATCATTTTGCAATCAACTTCGGGAACATAATTCTAACCTTTTTTCGACATGTTCAGACATGTTATCACCGAGATTACTGTCTCATATTTGGAGATACCAGCACAGCACTCTGTGAGATACCAGCAAAGTACTCTGTGAGATATCAACATAGTACTGTGATACCAGCACAGCACTTTGGGAGATACTAATATAGTACTGTGATACCAGCACAGCACTCTGGAAGAAACTAGTATATTACTGTGATACCAGCACAGCATTCTGTGAGATACCAGCACAATACTGTGATACCAGCTTTGATTACATCTTTATCAAAATGTTTCCAACTTTTAAGGTTTTCTTATCCTTGTATCAGAAAGCTTAAATAGACGCCAGACAGGTATGTTTTAGGATATGTAATTTATTTGTTAAAAGTGAATGTTATTCAAGGTTTTGCGTAATTGTTTATATTTACAATTACCAATTACAATCAGAGGTTGAAGTTTTGAAAATATTAAAATATTAGTTATAAAGAAAACAAAAAGTTTACTAATTTAATAATATAAATGTAATAAAATATAAATATAAAATAATATAAATATGAAATAATGAAAATACAAAATAATATTGAATACAAATAAATCTAATATGGTATAAGTACACTATAGTTATAATTTAATATATATACAAAATAAATGTACATTTTTATAATATTATGCAAATAAAATAAAATTTAAAATCATTTTTGTAGAAATTGAATTATGTGTTATTGATTGGTATCCTATTAGAGATAAATTAAGATAAAAAATATATTTTAATTAATTTGATAATAAATGAATTCACAGTTTTTCCAAACACTGGCACTTGCATCTACTTAATTAATAATTATAACTGAAGATTCAATGTTATTCATCAATGAACATAAATAATGATAATTGAATTGGATGAATGAGAGCCAAAAGATGCCAACTATAATAATAACTCCATTGAAGGAATGAGAGGCAAAAAATGCCAAGTGTAATAGTAACTCCATTGAAAGAATGAGAGGCAAAAGATGCCAAGTGTAATAGTAACTCCATTGAAGGAATGAGAGGCAAAAAATGCCAAGTGTAATATTAACTCCTTTGAAGGAATGAGAGGCAAAATATGCCAAGTGGAATAGTAACTCCATTGAAGGAATGAGAGGCAAAATATCCCAACTGTAATGTATATATATATATATATATATATAAATCTAAATAAATAAGATATATATATATATACGATTAATGTGTTAGTTAAAGTTTATATGTTTTACAATAATGAACGAAATAACTTAAAACTGTGATAGTACATAGCCTAAAAACAACTAAAACATTTGTATTTATCAAAAATCATTAATAACTTTTGAAAAGCAGAAACATTCCTTAGCATAGGTCAAATTTATTATCTTTTTCTGCTTATATTGGTTCGTAGTATTAACAAAACCAGTTCCTGCTTGAACTTATAACGTTAGTTTTAAGCAGGTCAACTAGTCTGGTCATGTGCAAGTTTAGATTTTAATCAAAATTGAAATTATAATTATAGATGTTTGTATGTTTGTTTGTTTGTTCGTTCTTTTAGTATTGTATTTAAAAAACACGAATGATAATTATAATTAATTATTATTAAAGGATTATAATTTAATTATTTTAATTATTATTAATTGATTTTAATTTAGTTATTAGAATTGTTATTATACTAATTCTAATTAATCTCATAAGGAATATAATGCATTGATTTATAATTGAAAATATAATATTGTTTTGTAAAAAATCCTTTCAATGATAAATCACTCTCTTGTGAACACTAGTACTTGAACCATCTATTCTTGTGGATGGGGATGGTACAGATGGATAAAGTTACATTGTTCATGTGGTTTGAAGAGCGAGCACTGGACGGCTGAGGGCAGCAGGTTAAAAATTTCCTTCACATTAATGCCCACAAAGTCATAAAATTCTTCCATGTTTACTTGAAAGGTTGATTTTAATGCCTATATAACCATGTGCATAAATACTTAAATAAAATAAAAAATATTGTTGCAAGCAACCTGTTAGGGTAACTGCACGGTTACTGACCGTGTTGGGAATTGCCAACACCTTAAGCTTAACTCTATGTAGTTGGATTATAGTGCATTAGAATTAGCATTAGGGTGTCGGCAATTACAAACATTGTGGTAACGGTGTAATGAACTTGTATGAAAAACATTCAACCTCACCAATTAGAAGAGAATTTATGTTAACCTGAGTTATGTTAAATTAAAATTTTTAGTTTTTGGCACTTCATTTAAAAAAAATTGTTTAATCAACTATTTTGAGTGTAAATTATTTTATTTTATTTACTATAATGATAAAATAAATCAAAATGTTTTCCCATGCCGGGAATCGAACCCGGGCCTCCTGGGTGAAAGCCAGGTATCCTAGCCACTAGACCACATGGGAGTGTAAGTACGTTAGTTGAATAGGCCTATCTTAATTTTTAATGAAATAAACAATGTAACAATTTTGTAACAATGATTGAAAAATCACACATCGTAATTTTGTGACGGTAATGTTTTATTTTTAACTAATTCAATTAAAATCTAGTCGAGGATACGCCTCCCATAATTGATTGTTATATCATTTACAAAGATTAAGAATGCAAAGAATGATTTTTGCTTTTCTGAAAATGGTGAAATGTTCAGTGTTTTCAGAAACGATGCGATGATGTTGTTATTGTTTAGTGTAGAATGTAGATGGTTCGTAACAACGTAGATGTTTAATTGGATACAAAAGCCATATATGTTTGTATAATAATACTTAAAAGTATTTATACAGAGAAAAAACATTATCTATTCTTCACATGAAAATTCATTTACACATTTAGTTTATTTTAACTTAGGCCTACACTATATGGATCGGCAATAGCACAAGTGAGGTAAATACACTCTATGTTATTTGAATATGGGTGACCTCACTTGTGCTATTGTCGATCCAAATATATGAAGGTAAAATTAGGCAGAATGATTTAATTTATGACTATTTTGTATTGCATCAGTTATATATGTTTCATATTATCATATTTTTGTCGAGCGTGCATAGCAAGGCTCTACATAGGTGTAGCAATTCCTATGTCGTCATCGTCCTTGTCGTCGTCCACGTCGTCGGCGTTAGACAATGACTTGAATGCTTATATATCATCTATACTATTAAAATTTCATTTCATATAAGCTTGATTAGTGGTTTTAATATTTTAATAGGTATTTTTATTTGATTTTATTACTTTTTATCTACATTTTTTCATTAGATTAACTTAGCATTTTTTTTAATAATTTATTTTTTCTTGTTTTGGTTTGATTTATGCATTAATGGATTGGAAATGAAGTATACATACATATCTTTAAGGTGATTTTTTGATTAAATGGGTGTTTTTCACTTTGACATTTGTGGAGAGAATTTATTTTAAAGTTACTGAATAAATTTAATAACTGATTTTCAAATTTTTTAAATTAAAATTGCGAATAGAAAATGAATTCTTTATGAAGTCTAATTTTCAAGTGTGAAATTTTCAGAATGAAAGTCATTGGACAAAATTTTGCAAGAATGACAGCAGACCCAAGAGATGCAAATTATAACATGAATCACTCAAATCGAGGTTGTTGTGTAATATTCAACAATCGTTATTTTGATGCCAATACGGGTCTATCAGAAAGAACAGGGACTGATCAGGACAGAGATAGGTCGAGCATGCTGTTCAAACATCTTGGATTTAGGGTAGAAGTTTATGACAATAAATCGGTGAAAGAAACAAAAGAGATCATTGAGAGCATTGCTTTTGTTAAATCTTATACCGATTACCATGAGAAGAGTGACTGTTTTGTTTTTATCTTCATGAGCCATGGAGAAGACGGTTTGCTATATGGAAGAGATGGAAGTTTCAAAATGGATTTCATCTTCGATAGCTTCACGGCTGACCAATGTCCTTCATTGGCCGCTAAGCCTAAAATGTTCTTTATTCAGGCCTGTAGAGGAGAAGGATTCGATGCTGGAACAACTCTTGTCCGATCAAATCCAAGAGATGAGACTGATTCTGGTACAATAAGTTACAAAATCCCCAATACTGCCGACTTTTTGGTAGCCTGGTCCACCGTGCCTGGATATTTTTCCTGGAGGAACACTACAAATGGTTCATGGTTCCTGCAATCTGTGTATCACATCTTTTCAACTCAGGCGATGCACGAAGACGTCCTTTCCATGATGACCAACGTTAATCGACACATGATCCTCACATTTGAAAGCAACTGCCCATCTAGCCCAAGTATGCATGGTAAGAAGCAGTCTGCCACTTTCATATCTAGTCTCATGAGAAAAATTTACCTTCGGCCAAAATTTTGATGTTCAGGACCTCCTCACATGCAAATGGATGATGAAGCAACTACATCATCAGCAGCATCCTCTACAGCAACAAGTTTATCTCGCAGATCATGGCTAAACAAAAAAACCCTAAGCAGTGCCATGAAGAGGATGTGTCCATTCAAGCACAAATCAACCGAAAGCTTGAACAAAAAGAAGAAAACTTTTAAGTGTTGTGCACCTGCTCAATCGGAATCATCTCAGGAGTAAAATGTTCCATCCTTTTATTCAGAAAAATGTCTTTCATAATTGCCGTAGATGCGTGCCTTAAAACTAAGTTCAAGATTAGTAGTTTCAACAAAATCATTATTAATTGTACTTCTCCTTTATGTAACATTTTATGTTGAGTAATTTAAAAAGGAGTTAAGATGTCCAAATTGCTTTTAAGTTCTGTAAAATTATTTATAAGTACAAGCCATTAGTATTTAAAAAATAAACATCTAATTAAATAATTATATATATAATTAGAACTTTTTCATTTGTTTAGTTTGGTTGAAACATTCAAAATTACCAAATATATATTTGGGTGGCCATAATTCGAATTATTTAGTAGAGATTATTTTTGTTTTAATAAAAGCTTTAGAATTTAGTTTTCTTACAAATGTTAATTTAGAATTTAATTTTTGTGCTAAATGGTTGTTCAATCTTAGGGTTTAATTACTCTTTATTTGATTATTGTGTTATATCTAATGTACTTGACTATGATTTTTGGGTTTATACTATATGTGGGTGCCATTATAAAAACATGATTGAAAGTAGTTTAATAATTGTCTGATGATTTATGAACTTATTTGTTGTGATCATTCACTAGAAAATGTGAATTATATTAAGTTGCTTAATTGTGTGAAGGAGGTGAATATATATTTAAATTTAATCACTGTAATTACAGTTCTTGAATGTGATGACCACAGGGCTGTGGCCATTGCTACCAATTTGATATTCTTTAATGATTAGGAAATAGATGTTAGTTTGAAGATAACTGATAAATAAGAATATCTTATTAGATTAATTTAAAGACGTAGGTTATTTCAATACAATAACAGGCTAGTGATTTATTTTTAATGCACTATAAAATCTAAGACAGATATCCAAAGTATTTTTTTTAAAGGTACTGCTTAGATCTTTTACCATATCGTTTTTTTTGCAAGTTTGACCTGTTCTAATAATTGTTGTTAGTGCAGATAGTTTATTTTTGATTGATAGGAGAGATGATCTTATGAACACAATTTAAAAGAAAAATAATATCAATTCATGTTTTAGATTTGTGCAATAATCCAAATTAATTTTAATGCTCAATAAAATGATCTCAATTTTCACCTTTGCTTAAAATAAATCTTTTTTTAGCACATATGCTTCTCCAATATTTGTTAATATTTTTCTTTAATAAAAAATTCTATTGAGTTGAATGATCTTATGAAATACTGCTAAAATTGAAAGAAAGGGAACAGAGAGTTGGACTTTAAGCTAAGTATTTTGATAGCAAAATTAATTTACTTTTAATATAATCAAAAGTGCAATAATGAGAAAATTCTGTTCAGATTACTTTGAGGAAAATCACAAAAATATGGAAAATGATCATTATAACCAAATTTGTTGAAATGAGAGAAGTTGTTTTATAATTTAATTGACAGCAAAAATAGACTTGTAATATTTTTTTATACTTAAATTGCACCACCAAACATTTTTCAATAAATAGTGCTCAAAAAAGAGGTTGTGTTGTGTTTGTAGATGTTCTATACTGAGCATTGGTAAATATATCTTGCTTTTTAAATCGGCATGGATTATTCAAGTACATCTCTTTCAGTGTATTGTTTAGCATACATTATTTGCTAAATTACTTTGAAATTTAATATTGTGAGAACTTTAATTTTTTTATTTTGAGTTCAGGATAGACTATACTCTATGTAATGTAAATACATATGTTGTCTTTCAATAATTTAAGTGATCAAATAATAGAACAAAATTTTTGTCAAGTAATAATTTGGAACTCAATATTTTTTTATTTGGTTAATATGTTTAAGATTCTATTGTTTGCAGAAAACATTGGTAAGTTTTGATATAGTAGTATTATATGCAAAATTAAGGTTAATCATAACCTATGCCCTGACCAATTGCCTTTTATTGTAGATCTAACAATATTTTGAAATAAGTCTCTAACTTCTATGTAAATGTTTGGTCCTCAACAAAGTAAGTACAAAAATTTGTTCAAATTGTGTCCTGTAACGTATATTTCTTTTCAATATCAATATCGATTTGACCATAAATAGTTGTAAGGTTGTAATTAATTCTCGTGATATTCAGCACAATTTTTATAAGTAAGTAAAATGTCTTTCATTAGCTCATTGGAAACTTCACATAATAGTAGTTTCTTAAAAATTGATATGAATAATTTAATTTTTTAAAGAATTAATTATTTAAGGTTGAAGTATTATTTCGTTTTTTTAAGTTTCTTAGTCCTACCAATAAAAGGTATTATAATTTATCTATGTATCTTGTCCATTGCATCAAAAATGAATGCTAAGTTTTGATGTATTGTAATCAATTTTTATTTTAAGTTTATCAATATGTTTTTTACTGATTTATTCATAAATATGAAAAGATTCGTTTTTGTATTCCTTTACTTGAGCTATTGGCTATGTAGCTCAACTTATGGCCTCAGCATTATCTAACTTTGTCTACAATTTAACCATGTTTATAATGTAGAACTAAGCTTGGGTGTTTTCAGCATCCCTATTGAAGTTTTGATTAATATAAACTAATGCTCTTTAAATTATTTCATAGAAAAGAATTATGTATTAAATATGTCTAGAAACTGCAAAATAAGAAGCAATGTGATGAACTGAACACTATTAAATGACCAAATGATGTTTAATTATGCTACTAGCAATATGTCAACACCTAAGCGAGTTTAAGGTATACATTTATAAGCATACCAGTTCTCATTCAGCCACACAATTTTCCTCCTTGAGAGATTCGACCTATACCTGTATGTATGAATCACATTTTAGCATACAAAAATAATACCCAAATGCATGCTTCCATGTTTGTAAGGTTTGTAAATACAGGATTTCTTCAAAACAAAGTAGGATTTGCTACTATCTGAATATTGAACTATATATACTATTGAACAAACTGCAATAGAAAAAAGTTGAGACTCGTTAAACAACTTGAAAAATAACCAGCTCTTAATAAAACCTTATAAAGTAAATACTAAGCCATCAGTCCTGTTGTATACTAGAAAACATAAGGTTTGTATAAAATGCAACAGATTAAACCAATTGTTTTCTATAAAGTCCAGAGTCTACAAAGTTATGTGGTTAATAAAGGGGATACTGCAGCGAAATTTGAATGCAAACTTTAAGTATATGCATACATCACTCATACACCTACTTAATTTTATATAGTTTGCCAAACTTCTTGAGAAAATTGTTCTGGCTATCTTATCTTGATAAAGAAGAGATCTGGTTATAATGGTACTGAACTGGATATACCAACAAACAATGGAAGATATTTCATTATATTGGCCTTGAAGTTATATAATGACAAAATTATCCTTTCAGAAATGAGCTGAGTAATGGTAATATTACAAGAAGTCTAACAGGAATGGAGATAATTAACAAAATATGATAACAATTTAGTACCTAAATCAGAACTTATGACTACACTGAAATAAAAGTGCTTTCTGTTCCTTCTTCATTTCGTTGTCCTCGTCGTTAGTCCATTGTGATGCGATGAAAATGCCAGAAATGTTCTTCCACAATTGTTTGCGTGCAGATGGGACGTTTTCCCCGCTTTGTTGGCAAATTTGTGCCCACGTTCGACTTTGAAAGAATCATTTGGCCATAATCTTTATCTTTGTTCGTTAATATTTCATATATATTTATTATTTTCGTGATGCAACTGTAGTTTTAGCTGTCGACTAACATCTTTTAATAAATATACTTTGTATGTTTTGCTTTGTGAACAGTTTGGAACGTTTGACCGTTAAACTTGGAATGTAATTCTGTGGATAGGCTATATAACCATTATATAAAATATATATATTGATATGCCTTGATTAAATCTTAGATTATGACCAAATAAAAAAACTGTAATTAAATATGAAAAAAATAACCCATGCACTTTGATTAATGCCGACTCTACTACAAGCCTTGTACATACCTGCCAGGAATTTTTGTTAGTTACAAAAAACATTGGAAACAACTGGTAGCATAGATACCAACCATTACGTGATCTTGACATAACCTTTCTTCATCTCTGATCGACTGTGTTGATCGTAGATCAACTATTTTAATATTAATTGAAAGACAAGAAAGTTAATCACGTATCAATAAAACATGAATGGAAAATGTATTGTGTAACTAAGGTTTCGATGTGAAAGGCCTGCAGTAGAGTCGGCGTTGCTACTACATGCCTCGTACTTACTTGCCATGCATTTTTGATACCAACCATAACCGTGATCTTGACTTAACTTTTCTTCATCTCTGATCAACTATTTTAACATTGATCATACGACAAGAAAGTTAATCCCGTATCAAGAAAAGACCTGTCGAGAACGTATTGTATAACTAGGGATTTCAATGTGAAAGGCCTGTAGTAAAGTCGGCATTGCTTTGATCATAAGCTATGACGTATAAATACTCGTGGACGGGGCTTATTAATGTGCAGGTGGGAAATGATAGTGCCACCACTGTCTTTAGTACACTGTGGTAATAATCACCTAATGTGACAGTGCTGAATAATATCTAAGGCCATTCTTATATATAACCAATCAAAATGGTAGCACTTGGGTTACTTTGGCTCAGTTCAATGTTGGCCATTTTTCTTATTATTGATGTTCCAATAGAAAGGCAATTTTCATTAGATTGGTCAAGGTTGATTTCTCTTGTTTTCTCCAATAAAAACTTTACCGACTATGCATGCTCCACAAATCAGATCATTTAAAAGCCTTTGCACTATTCAGGTGATGAGCGTAAAGTCAAAGAATTGCCTATAATAAATATTTTGTATATGGATCATGTCATCGTTAATATATAAGTACAATAAAGAATACAATCTTTAAACTTCTTTATTTTAATTGTTTGTGTTGATAAATAATATAATGAATTTATTTGTCAGATGAATTTCAGAACTGATATAAATATTTCAATGGACTGAATTCAAGTCAATATGCATATGCCTTAGGCTTCCATATTGTCCACTCCAATAGTAATTTATATGGTAAATGTGGCAAATATAGCTCTAAAGCATTGGCCTGACTAAATTGAAATTTAGTTTTTTAGATTAGAGGAATTTTAAATTACAACGTGTAAATGCATGTGCCTTAGCTTGTTTGGAGTAGCTTCTGCCAACGCCGACTCTACTACTACTACTGGCCTTTCACATCGAAATCCCTAGTTCTCGGCTATCTTTTCTTGATATGGAATTAACTTTCGATCAATGTTAAAATAGTTAATCTATGATCAACAAAGTTGATCAGAGATGAAGAAAAGTTAGGTCGATATCACAATTGTGGTTGGTATCTATGCTACCAGTTGTTTTCAATGGATTTTTTGTAATAGTCAAAAATGCATGGCAAGTAAGTAAGAGGCCTGTAGTAGAGTCGGCGTTGTTTCTGTAAACATCGCTCAGAGTCAGCAATGGAAAAGCAGAGCACTAACTTTTTTGTTAGACAAGTAATCTTGAACCCAGTATTTCTTATGAAAAAGTAGTACATAACCAAACTCTACGGGTTTATAACGGAGACATAAAACAATTGCTATGAATTTAAGATGTCAATATAAAATATAGTTGTTTCAATAAATTCAAGCTTTAGAACATCATTCCTAATTCATATAATTTATTTTGTTATAAGATCATTTCTCTAAAATAAAAATAAAGTGTTTAGTCTACTTTTGAAAAACACAAGTCCACAAATACCATAAAACATTGTTATTTCAACAAATAACTTTCATTTATGTATATGATCATTGCTCTAAAAAAACGTAAGTGTTTCGGCTCTTTTGACAAATAACGAACAACAACTCTAACTCTGACAACAATTAAGAATAACTCTCTGCTAAAAAGTAGATTTTCTGAATTTTGTAACCATGCAATAAATACAAAGTTCTTAATTGCGCAAATTTTCTAATCTCTCGATCACGTGACTTGTTGTCGCTCAGTTGCCACCTCAACGCATCTAT
Source organism: Archaeomysis grebnitzkii (assembly GCA_031471125.1). Classification (NCBI taxonomy): domain Eukaryota; kingdom Metazoa; phylum Arthropoda; class Malacostraca; order Mysida; family Mysidae; genus Archaeomysis; species Archaeomysis grebnitzkii. The sequence continues at coordinate 7,826 of JARUHE010318931.1, read as the reverse complement.
AAACTCACGTTGCTCGTTTTCTCCTAGGTGGAAATCTACTGGCTTGTATACTTGGATCGACAATAGCACAAGTGAGGTAAGCTTTAAGTTATTTCAATGGGTTATTGCCGATCCATATAAGGGTTACACACTTTAATGTTGATGTGTGGTTATAAATAGTCATAAAGCAATGATTAACCAACAAAAAACTTTACTTGTAATTTGACCAACGTCTAAACAAGGGCTGATCAAGTTTTAATGCAAATATAAAATTATGTTTACATTTCTTAGAATCAGAAAAAAATATTCAGTGATTGAATGCAATACAAAAATTTGTAACACTTCATGAACCTATGGCTTAAAAATAAAACAAGTGAAACTAAGGCACTGCAAGTGAATGATCTGACTAGCTCAACGGTGTTACCGAATAACCGAATTACAAAATCTCTTCAATAAATCCGCCCCAAAAGTGGAAGTTGAGTCAGTTTGATGTTGAACTTTGTTCCTGACACATCAAAGGCAACCAAAACCGGTTCTTCTAATATCAAACCAAGTAAGAAAACTTTAGTCGGGTTTTATTATGTTTCAAAAGTGAACAAAGTTGAATAAAATTTCAACTAATTTTTCATTTTAGTTATTCATTGCATTGAATAAAAAAATTGAATACTTAAAGAATTAAGTTAATTTAACCAAGAAAAATATATCGTTTATTAAGATATTCTGTATATTTTATTATTTAAATTTATAAAAACTTTGTTGTTGTTATTATTATAATAAATAGTAAAATTATTTGATTAACAGTTATATTAATAGTGACTTACTATGTTATTAGTAAATGTTTATTTTAATTTTAAATTATTATGTTATTAGTTAGTTATCCTATTAATAGTTAACTATTGTTAATAATTATTCCCCTATTTTGTTTTACTTTATTGACTGTTTGATAAGTTTTTTTTAAACATTATTGTTAATTGTTAATTATTGTTTTATAATTTTTTTAAATAGTTGTTAAATTGCCAAGTATTATGTTTACATTAAAAAAACATATTCTACTTAAATATTGATTAATATATTTCGATATTAACTATTTTATTTGAACATCAATCGTTATAATCTGTTTGAGCATTTATTATTATATCTTAATGTATAATTATTTTACTTGAGTATTAATTATTATTATATTATATTTAAATTTTTATTTATGGTTTCAATTAAATATTGATTATTATTATATTATTGCGTAATGCTAGACACAGCTGCAATAATCGACCGAAAACACTTACTAGTAAAACTACAATTACTATTAGAGTTGTCAATGGTTTAACCAAATCCTTGACCACCGTCCATTTCAGAAATATTTTCATCACACAGAAGAGACTCAAAATGGAATCAATTTTCGGCACGGTTTCCAAGCACGACTTCGTCGAGTCGCTCCAGAATGGTGTGGTGAACGCTCCTAACGACATTTTGTCCTACGGAATCTTTGCCATTTTGATCACATTTTCTTTTGTGCTTTCTTTGCCGCTCTTGTTTTTCGACGTGAGTTTTCATTTAAGTTTTTTATAGTAACACAAATTGTAAACATGAACTAACCGCGAATTTATGAAATTTGTAACACAAATTGATGCAAACATAATTAAAGCTTAAATTCAATGCCTAACATAGAATGCAATGCTTTGTAAGCATTTTCGTTGCTAACACTGGGAATTAAAAACTGCTGTAATCCCCAGAATGGGTAATGCAAATTAAAAGGATATTGAGACGTGTTTCGACCTAGTTATCGAATCTAGAAGGTAAATAACATTATATTGTATAACAAATGTACTATCGCCCAATAAATAAGAGTCCTCGTCAAATGAAAAATTCTGTGAAATACGTATTTTTAATTTAAGTAATTAGTTTTACAATTAAAACTATTTAAAACTGTACATATGCATAGTTATTTAGTTGTTGAGAAGGCGTATTTACTGGGTGATAGTCAAGTGTTTTGTAAATCGATAAATTATATTAACAGTTTTATTCAACTACCATACACCAAACTGAAAACATAAACTATTATAATCCTAGTGTGGCCCATACCATCGTACTCACTTATAACAAATACATTTGTGAAAGAAACTAAAAATAAATTCATAAGTTCCATATAACATTTTGGAGTTTATAAAATTTAAAAAAAAAAACCCGCTTTAGTATGGATACATTTAAACTTTTTCTGCCAGGTCTTACTCAATATAGAGCGAGAACAATGGTATACACAAATGGAATAAATTACTCTCGTAGTACGTATATGGGTCTGTACAACAGAAAAAATTGTTTGGTCTTTCAAGCTTAACTATTTAAATGTAACCAAAGCAAAATTAAACATAAATCCACCAACCGTAATATTTGCCAACATTTAACTTGGAATTTCAAATAAAATATCTGTGAACTATAAAGAAATATAAAAGAAGCGAAAATAATGAAAATTGTTCATTCATTCATTTTGATTGCTGAATGCTCATACCCCTGAAGAAAAAATGAAATTGCTAAATCAACTTTTTTTTTACAGTTTTTGTTGGTATACTTTACGTACAAAACCGTGTCGTCAATACCAGCCGTTCCTTTCATCGGGAGGTCAGGAAATGTTTTTTATGATCCACCTGGAAAGTCAAGGTATGTGTTGCCAATTAAAAAAGAAATTAAATTCATTTCTTAACTTTAGACAAAACTTTCCTCTAGTAAATTTGTATTTAGTGGTGCTAGATTATTCATATCATCTGAAGCATGTATAAACTGTACATACATGCTTCACGAAAGACCTTTTTTTATCATGTTTTCTATTCTCATTTTTGGATCGTGTGTCACAAAATAAAGACACTGCTTTTTAATAGTAATAAATGCGGTGGTTGTTGATTTTGAAACAAGATTGAAGAGCCCATAAAGGTAAGTTTATCGCAAAGTTAGTTGTTTAATTTAAAGTGCTTTCATTATTCAACACACCTTTGATTGGAAATCCTCATTACCAAAACTCATAAATACTGCTACGACTCACATTGTTTGAAACATTGATTTAATAACATAAGATAATTTATATTTAACAATGGGTTTTCAAAGGACACCGTGGAAAAGGAAATAATAAATCTAATAATTTAGAAACTATATGGCAATGATAAGAATGATAAAGAAATCTTTAAAACAATTATTAGAAAATATACAATATATAAATTGAATTTTCTATAGTAACGCGTAGCTTACCCATTTAAATAAAACAGAGAAAGATGTTAATTTTTTGTTTTTTATTATGACGAGTACACAATAAGGTGGTATAAAAGGTGATATTATAATAGTTCATCCTTTAATTGCTAGAAATAAGGGAGTAATGTTTATTAAAAAACACCAACCTAATCTCCATCACTCAATGTACAACATAGCTATATTAACAATTATAAATAACTCTCTGGTAAACATTAGTTTGTGACTTTTCGGGCATTATTGTGAAGGAAATTTTTAACCTGCTGCCCTCAGCCGTCCAGGGTTCGCTCTTCAAACCACATGAA
>JARUHE010318920.1:0-11552 GCA_031471125.1 Archaeomysis grebnitzkii | reverse complement strand
TATATATATACACAGTTTATATTTATATATATATATATATATATAATATATATACATATATACATTAATATATATAAATATATTTATATAAACATATAACATTTTATTATTTATAAATTTGTATTATATAATTGATTTGTAATTAATTATAAATCTATAGTATTCATTAAATTATAAATGCATAATAATTACTTTATTCTAATCTAGTATTTATAATTATTTATAATTATTTATAATTATTTAAAAACCTATACTGTACTATGTAATTTATAATACATACACAATATTTAAATTATTATAAATCTATATTATATAATTAGTTATAGATATATGGTACATAATTAATTAAAAATCTGTAGTATATAATTAATTATAAATCTATAGTATGTTATTAATTACAAGTCTAAAGTATTTAATTTGTTAAAAATAGTTATTGTCAAAGAATATTCATTAAACTAGTATATTTATATATTGTAAATCTAAATTATTTAATTAATTATAAATCTATAGTGTTTGATTTACAAAAAAATTACACTATTTAATTATTTATGATTCTACAGTATCTATTTTATTATAACCATAAATAAATAAAATAGTACCGAATTAATTAATTTTATAAAATTTAAATTATTTTCTTTTGTATGGTAAAATTGTATATATTCAATAAATTTTACATCAGCTAAAATAGTGGATTGATATTTTCAGTAATTGTAGCTCTGTACATAAGATTGTTTAATTAAAAGTAGAATTGAAATATTATTAAACTAAAACATTTCGATCCTTTATTTTGTTTTATTGCTTATTTATTAAATAAAATAAATTAAAAATTCACAAGCTGTGCATGAAATTCATTTTTAAAACAATTCTAAAAGCTTACATCTATTATTTTTATTTTTAACAAATTAATAAATAAAGGAGCTTTTAATTCTTACGAAAAACATATTTTGCGGAACCAAAATAAAATTGAGAAGTTATAATTATAGATGGCGGAAAAATAGAGAGTATACTATAGTAAAAACAATTATGGTTCGCCATTGTCACTTGTGTTTAATCGTTGGAAAACGTTTCGAAGTACTGAAGACAATCTCAAGTTGCATGGATAACAACATTCAGGTCTTTAGTTCTATTTATTTTCAAACATTTCAATATTTTAGTCCATGTCACATAAATTCCAATGTATCTCATAGCAAGCTCACTATTTTTCTATTTAGTTATTAACTTTTATCATTTACAAAAACCCTACGATATACTGTATCTTTTTGACGTTAAGTATATAGTTTATGTGAAGTTGTAAAACGAAATGGAAATTAAAATAAAAGAAAGGAACGAACTAAAATCGAAACCTTGTATAAGCGAAACAAGTGAAGGCCATTAATGGTTTGGGCTTAAGTTGGTATTAAATAATTGTGTGATTAGTGAGAAAATAACATAAAAATTTGTTAGGAATTGAATTAATGCTGGTGTCATTCAATTATCGAAGGTTTAATCCTCTTTCAGTCTTTTTTATTTTAAATAACTATTATTTGGGTAGTCAACCTCATTTAATTTTAACACTTTTTGGAAATTTTTGAAACGATTGAAAAACGTATTGCTCTCTAAAATGATAATTTGGATTTGTTTCATTCTCCTTCAGCATTCAAATTTAAAAAATGACAACACTTGGGGAAATAATGTAAGAATAACGTGTAAAAAATTTGCACAGGCTGAAAAATGATTATTCAAATTAAATAACGTTTTTCGTAATAAATTTAATTTGCTTTAGTAGCTTTTACGATAGTCTAAAGTAATTTATTGGATAATTTTTATGAAATTCACGTTTTCAAAATATTACAGCACATGTTTTCGCATAAATCATGATCTTTGAAATAATTGTTCTATAAATTAATAATTAAACGAAACCATGATTTATGTAAAAATTAATTTTATCTTCTAAGAAAAATGTTTTAAGGTTTTTAAATTTTTCTTAATATTATTTAACTTTTATTGAATTGATTAAATTTTATCTTTCAAACTTTGTTGCTTTATTTTTTTGTATTTTTCTCATTTTATAAAAGCTTTTAATTGCAATTACGACCCAGAGAAGCGGTCCTTATTAACCGTTGGGAGGCTCGGTGTGCCTAGGACTTTTTGACCCTTATTAACCGTTTTACTTTCAGCAGAAGATTGATGCTGATGACCAGGATTTGCAAGGCTCGGGTGACGAGCTTCCGGAAATCAGCTTCGACCCTCAAGGCGACGTTGAACAAGGACTGCAATCCGAGGTGGGTCTTGCTCCGCCCATAAATGTATTATCTTTATTAACCTGAATGAAAATGTTTTTCAAATAATTTACCAAATCTGATGAGTTTAAATTAATCTCATCTATGGTATAAGAAAACTATTATTCAAGAATAACGAAAGAAAAACGTTATGTAGAGTGTGTAGTGTTTTTTTATTCATTTGTATTTATTTAATTTCCGTTTCTGACCATTGCCTCTCATCAGACTATTGTTAAGTTGAAATTCCTCGTCGTTGTTTGATTGAGTGCAATGTTTACCTTCCTAAGCGTTTTCTTTCAATCTGCCGTTTTGGTGGGTCTGTCGTATCGGTTTGGTTTGGCAGATTGCCCCATTTTTTGTAGGTGGGACGGCCCTAAACCATATGGTAATGGTAATGGTATACGCCACTAAAGAGTTGACTTTTCCTTCTTCACATTTCTTTAATTAGATTTTTACAAAAACAACCTTTTATTGTTAAATATAAAATCAAACCGTTTTGGCCTTAGAGATTGACATGGCAAACCGTTTGCAAAAGTTGGTTTATTTATACAAAATGTTGACTCACGCCGGCGGCCATCTTTAATTCCAGGACGACATCGCGGGGGGCGAAGGAGTAGGTGGAGTGATGCCGGTGGCCAACTGGTCAAAGCTGACGTCATACGTGGAGGAGATCACGACGGGCGTGAAAGACGATGACGATCCCCGATTCGCCAAACCCGTGAAGAAGGACAAGAAGCCGCTCGACTGTTTCCCCAAAATGTGCTTCGTCAGGTGGGCATTCATTGGTTTTATTATGTTACCGGCCGATTTATTTTCATTAGTTCCTTTTCATTCTTTCATTTTTACTTTTTATTTCCACTCATTTGTTTTATTTTGTTGTGGATACTTCATTTTCATTATTTCATTTTCATTCTTGTATTTGTATTTTTTATTTCCACTCATTTGTTTTATTTTGTTGTGGATACTTTATTTTCATTATTTCATTTTCATTCTTGTATTTGTATTTTTTATTTCCACTCATTTGTTTTATTTTGTTATGGATACTTTTTTTTCATTATTTAATTTTCATTCATTAATTGTTTTCATTTTTTTATTTTACTTATTTTGTTTTATTATTTTATTTTTATTCTTTTATTTCTATTCATTTGTTTTATTCTGTTGTGGATACTTTAATTTATTTTCATTTTTTATTTCCATTCATTTGTCTTATTTTTATAAATGTATTTTCCTTATTTTATTTTCAATATTCCTTTTCCTTCTTTTATTTTTATTATCTTGCATGAATTATTTTTTTCATCCTCATGTGAGAATTATTTTTCTTTTATTCTTTGCGGAAATTTATTTTCTTTCTTTTGTGAACATTAGTTTACTTTGTTCTTTTATGGATTTTATTTTTGTTATTTTGCAGGTGTCAATTGTATTTATTTATTTTATGGGTATTACAAAATATATCAATTACCATTCTAATGTGGTACAAGCATTTTAGAAAGCACCTTCCATGGAACGGGCAGCTGCGACATCACTACCATCTGGTGGAATCCGATTTATATGATAAATGAGTAAAAGTGTTTGAATTCTCCTCATTGGCCTATGTCTTAGACATTTTTTCAAAATATACTAAGGGAAATTTAACCCAAAATGTGTCATCATGATTGAAATGGAGAAATTTTAAAATGTCGACATGATGGAATATTAAAAACATTATTTCCTTTTATAATAACTTGAACTACTTTTATTCAATTTGCTAAATTATCATTCCAAATGATAATGATATTAGCTAAATATTACTGTAAAAACTTGAAATATTGTTATTTTTGCTATTAAAAAATTATTTTTCGTTCACTCACCATTGATAGTAAGTTATTTCTAAAATTTTAAATAATTTGTTAAGTTTTTTAATTATGATTCAAATTATAAACACAAGTGAGGTAAACTCTATGTTATTTGAATGTGGGTTACCTCACTTGTGCTATTATTGATCCATATAATAGCACAAGTGAGGTAAACTCTATGTTATTTGAATGTGGGTTACCAAACTTGTAATAGAGATCTAGACATGCTAATGCACGTGTTATAATTTAGAGATTGTTTTCAGCTCAATCATAAGTTTACTCCATTTGTTTAAGTTTCACTCCGGTTCTATGTCAAAATTAACCTTCATATTTAATTTTGATATTTTCACTTTTCATATTAACCTTTATATTTAATTTTGATATTTTTACTTTTTCATATTAACCTTCATATTTAGTTTTGATATTTTTACTTTTTCATATTATCCTTCATATTTAATTTTGATATTTTTACTTTTTCATATTAACCTTCATATTTAATTTTGATATTTTTACTTTTTCATATTAACCTTCATATTTAATTTTGATATTTTTATTTTTTCATATTAACCTTCATATTTAATTTTGATATTTTTACTTTTTCATGTTACTATTTTGATACATTTATACATACGTTTTGAATATTTATGTTCATTTTTAGATACCGTGTAAGTTATAAGCTTAGATTAATTTTTATTATAAATTTCGTTTCAATTTTGTTATAAATTTAATTTAAATTTGTTATACATTTAGTGTAAACATTATTACAAACTTAGTTTAAGTTTTATTATAAATTTGGTTTAAACTTTATTATATTTTATAGATTTTACAGTTTATCAAATCGCATGTGCATCAAAACAAACATGTTTTTTTTTATATTTCTAAACATTGTTATTTTTATTTAAAATGTTTTAAGAATATATATCGAACATTTACCTTTTTTCATCCTTGTTTTAAAGTTGTAATCGTATTTATCAGTTTCAGGCTTAAGAATTATTTATTCAAATTACAACTTTTGTAATGATTGTGTTGGTGAAAATCATATAATAAAGTGAGAGTAATTATTAATTATAATAAATAGATATTATTTTACAAAATATAAAAACAATTGTATTCACATTTATTCCTGCGGCTAACCTATGTTCAAACTAGTAATATCATACACGACTTTTTCAATGTCTGATAAGAAATTAACTTTCTATTTTTTCTTTAATTTCACAAACACAACTTGTCTACAGGTCCCGAAAATGGATCACGAAACGGTATTGTATAAACAGGAAATTTTCACTTGTTCAACTTTATCGGTGATTGAAATGTAACTCTTAAATCTGTCCAACTTTTAATTACTTAATTAATTATTTAAACAAATGTTTTAAATTTAATTCTTCAATCTATCCTCCTTTAATACTTAATTATTTCGATTATGGAAAATGATAATAACAAAAATCCTCATAAATTGAGTTGCTAAAATAACTCAAGCAGATGATATGATAATGGCGTGAAGACGTAATAACAATTTTTTTATCTTCCGCAATACACTCAAACGTTATTAAATGAAGTAACACACATTCAGATTATTATTAAGAAGAAATGCAACTTAATTGTAACAAAAAATACTATCACCAAACAATGCAACTTAATTGTAACAAAAAATACTATCACCAAACAATGCAACTAAATTGTAACAAAAAATACTATCACCAAACAATGCAACTTAATTGTAACAAAAAATACTATCACCAAACAATGCAAATGCGGCCAATTTGATAACAACTCAAATATTCAATAATATAAGGTGAACAAAAATTTTAAAATTAAAAATTTTCTTTTTGATCAAACAATCTGATCTATTCAGCTTGAGCTGAACATCATTGTTTTTTAACATTTTCTATAATCGAATTAAATGTTTACTTTGACAAATGAACAAAATCATTCAAATAAATAGCTTTTGGTGTAAAGCTTATATTGCACATGACATAAAGATTATTTTAACTACTCTTAATGTTATTAGAAAATATTTTCAAATGAAGTCAAGCTGGGCTGAAAACAAAACGTTTTCTTCGGGTCCGTTGAGCACTTTAAATGTTTGTTATATAAGGTTGGAGTAAATGGATTGACAATAGCACAAGTGAGGTAGAATCTGTTAAAATTTGAATGAGAGTTACCTCACATGTGCTCTTGGCGATCCAAATAAGTGTCGAAGTAGAAATATGTTCTTACCAAAGCACACACGATGTTATATCGAAAATAGTATTTATAGAAATAAAAATAATATTGAAAGATAAATTTAAAATGATTTATTTAGTTTATTATTACATTATTTTAAAACGTGAAAACGAATTAAAATCATTTCAAAAATTTTATCACATCACTTCCATTCATAAAAACAGCGAAACGCTTTCAATCGCTGTATTCGAAAACTATTTATTTTATTTATGTTTGTATTAGCCTATTAGTGCTTCAACGTAATACATTTTGTATTATTAACTGACAGTACTCGTATATGTTCATAAATGTTTGTTTAAGAAACTCTTTTAGCAATGAGATATAAATCTATAATACATTATAGTTCATTTTAAAAATATAATCAAAAGTATGTTTTTACGCTTTTATTAATGTTCAATCTGTTAGTTTCATTTATATATATGATTAAAACAAATATAAAATTAAAAGTAAATAATATTATTCATAAAGTAATTTCAGACCTGAAGAAAATAATATAATTAATGAATAAAGGAAAACGAATGCAGCTCCTATTATCCATAAAAACTAAACTATTTGATATAATCAAAATATTTATATGTATGCACATGAACTGTACAATTAATGAGAACACTTCACAGTATATTTACAGCTTTAAAATGTACTGTACTACATGGTGTAGTTTGCAAATAATAACGACCAGATTGTGTGTTGTTGATAAGTATATTGGTAATGTTTGATTACATCACATAATATTCAGTTTTGTTATGTCGACAAAAATGTTACCATGAATGTTTAATTTAGAGGTTTTTGGGCAGAAATATCAATTCATATATTCAACTTTAGTCCTCATGTGACCAGAGCTCGTTCTTCATGCTACGTGATAAATTAAGTCTTATCCAAATGTGCAACCCTCATACTGAAAGAAAGATGGTTCAAATACATAGACTTCATTTCTTACCTCCGGTGACAAATACATTTCATGCCCTACATATTACTCTAGCCCATTCTGTCGATAATGTAAAATACAAAGATCATTCACAATTACTGTGATCTTTGTATTTTGTTATTACCTGAAAATTGGAACACACGAATTTCAAATGGAACTTGAATATGTTTATTCACATTTATGCCTGTAAATTTATAAAATTAGTTTACAAAATCAATTCACCAGTGTGTGTATAGGAAATGGCAATAACCATTCTGCGTATACTGTAATAAACCAAATTTTAGGTTTTTATTTGAAAGGATTTTCTTACTTCAAATAAATTCAAACATTACAAGGAATTTTACAGCTAGACCAACACTTTAGAGTATAAAAACTTATAAAAATAGAACATTAACAACTCTTAAACAATAATTTTGTATTACAAAATAGGCATTTTTTTGTGATTTTTCTGATTCATTTTGAATCACATAATTTTTCAAAATAGTAACACATATACTTCTAGGTTTTTGATACATTATTTTGAATTATAGTATAATTATTGGTTTAATTTTCAATCCATGGTATCAAATTTTACTTGCACGTGTACACTTTAATATTTATATTAAATGGCTAGTGGAAAAAACGAAATTTCATGTATTCATATCGGTAAATTTAACATTTCTAGGTTTAATAAACACAGTTATTTGGTTTATAAGAAATCCAAGGTTAGCACTAAAATCACTAATATGATAAATAGGATTGCATGTATAAGCATTTAAAACAAAGAAACAAATTTAAAACAACTTATTAATTTAAAACAAAAATTTTTTTTTTAAATAAAGTATTAATCTATTAGTACATTTGAAATAACTTGTTAATTTATTAGTAATAATACACCTCATTTATATTTTCAATGTCTGTGTAATAACTTTAAATTATATTTGATGTCTTAGATTAAATAAAATGTAAATCTACTATCTCAAGAAAATGTAAACTGAAGTAAGTATATCAATAGCAAATCTTTTTTTTCTAAATAATTATATTTTATAAACAAAACAGATTTAGTCAATTATGAACACCTTTACAATTCTTCTTAAGGGTGCAACAAGTGAGCAATATTCAACTCAACACTTCTTATTCCCTATTCCAGATTCAATTTTAAGCGTCGAATAATTAAAATAATATTTATGTGTTTAAAACAAAAGATAAATAAGTGTTAGTACAAAACAAACATAATCAATTTATAATTTGTCTTTAAAGTGTTAATACAAAACAAACATAATTAATTTATAATTTGTATTTAAAGTGTTAGTGTAAAACACATATAATTAATTTGCAATTTATATTTAAAGTATTAGTAAAGAACTAATATAGTTAATTTATAATTTGTATTTAAAGTGTTAGTACAAAACAAATATAATTTACTTATAATTTGTATTTAAAGTGTAAGTACAAAACACATATAATTAATTTATAATTTGTATTTATAGTATTAATAAAAAACAAATATAATTAATTTATTACTTGTATTTAAAGTGTTAATACAAAACAAATATAATTTATTTATAATTTATATTTAAAACGTTAGTACAAAACAAATATAATTAATTTATAATTTGTATTTAAAGTGTTAATACAAAACAAATATAATTAAATTATAATTTGTATTTAAAGTGTTAATACAAAACAAACATAATTTATTTATAATTTATATTTAAATCGTTAGTACAAAACAAATATAATTAACTTATAAGTTGTATTTAAAGTGTTAGTACGAAACAAATATAATTCATATAAAATTTGTATTCAAAGTGTTACTACAAAAAAATAGAATTAATTTATAATTTGTATTTAAAGTGTTAGCACAAAACAAAATAAAATAAATTTATAACTTGTATTTAAGGTGTTAGTAAGAAATCTGAATTGTTCCATCACTTATAAACACAAATTGTTGTCGGTTGCAGATGCGGTGTTTGTCAAAAATGCACGGAGACAAAGGTGTACGAGAAGTGGTATGCCCTTCGAAAGTTGGTGCTGGTAGTGGTGGACAGTCCTTACTTTGAGTGGTTCATCTTGGCCATGATCTTCGCCTCTTCCGTCACGCTTTGCTTCGAGGACATCCATCTCGACTCGAACGAGGACTTGAGGGTAAACCTTCTACTTTGTCCATAAATAGGTTAAAGTTAGGCAGAGGAATCCAGAGCTAGGATTTCATAATAAAATGTTTTATGTTTCCAGAGGTGTCCATAACTTGTTTTGTTTCTAATTATCCTTAAGAACTGCAGATTGTTTGCCTATTTTGCCTCGTTGTATGTGAGTATTTATTCTTGGTTGTTTCGGCATGAGTTTTTATTCTCTTTTTCAAGGGTTAAGAAAGGAACGTCTTAAAAAGAGGTTTGTTATACACAAAATATATATATTACACAATACTCATTAACTTTAAATTCATTCGTAGCTAAGTTGCCTTAGTTTATTTTTGTTAAATACTTAGAAAACTTTTAGTCTAGTTGTAAGGCTCACAAGCTCAAATTCACATAAATTAATATAGTTTAAACCTAATAGACATACTGTATAGTTCTCTCTGATAAAATAGTTTTAAAAATTATATTTCAATCTAAATCATAAAGAACAATTAAAATAAATATAAAGTAGTTTTCCAGATGAACATTTATTTATATAATCATACATTTTCATATCAATGTAAAATTGTTCACAATGTACAAATAATTTATCATGTAAATAACATATTATACTCAGAATTCCGTGTACATACTGTATAAATATACTTACTAAAAAATAGTTTTTTCTTTTAACAAACTTTTAACAAACAATACTTAATGTATAGATTTCACGTGTATTAATTTGCATTATATCTCAATTTTTGTTCAAATTAAACATAGATATTTGTAAATACATTTTTCCAAACTAGTTTTTTCTAGCATGCCTTAGAGTGACATTTAAAAAAAATTAATTTTACCATTCATAAGAACATTAAAAATGTATAGAAAAAACGAAAAACAACATTTTTAAATGTGTTGAAAACATTATAATTGTCTTAGACTAAACTATTTAGTATCAACACAAACACAAGTAAACGATCAAATTGTATTGTTTAAAAAGACACGTTGAATTTATTAGTATTAACAAAAACTTTCTAAATGTTATATAATTTTTTAAAAACACTATAAGGTAAAGTTAAGGTCTTAACTCAGGAGATAAGATGATTTAAAACAATAGCATAATATGCAGTTAAGCTTAAATTATTTTACTGGATTTAATAACTTTTTGAAACAAAATACTTTAAACATACACTTTTTTAGAAGACATTGACACCAACTACAAAAAGATAACATTTGTGACACATCTGCCGACAGGTGATCTATGATGATTTTTTAGCATTTTAGATTCTTTTGAAAAGAAATAAAAGCGATGAAATGTTTTGCTGAAGGACACTTTACCTCAAAATAATCATAATTGTAAATAATTGACAACAAACATTTTTTTTTTAAAACTCAAACTGGATAACATATTTTGGAAGATAGACCTTTTATACTTACATATATTTTTTAATTCCATTTTGCCTTTATGTTTATATCTTTAGGCTGCTTAGTTTTTGTTGAGTAGTTTTGTCTATTGATGCATTTAATGTTTTCGAGAAGAATAAAGAAAAACATTCCAATTCATTTAAATGATTTTTATTTAAACTAAAGCTATATTATACTTTGTATATCTATTTTATAATTATTTAAAATAAAGTAGAATAGCTTCATTTGTGGAAGGTTTAAATTATTCTTCTTAAAAACAAAATAGATGAAGGAAGGCTTTTTGAAACTAACATTGAAGTATTTCGATGGTAAGATTAAAATAATTTTGACTATTTTTCAATTTTTTTTAAATTGAAATATTTTGAATGGAGATGCCTCGCTGAACTAATGATTATACTGCTACATTATTTTTTTGTTCAATAATTTGCATTTGTTCATTTTTATTCCAGAGTACAATTTATAAATATCACTTTAATATCATTCTCATCATCATCATGAACATAATAATCATCATAACTATTACCATCAATCATCACAAATATTTATTAGATGAAATAGCTTTGATTGAGTCATTAGACCTTACTTAAAAGTGTATTAGGCGTTGCTCATTTAGATAGATCTTTAGAATAGGTGAAAGTTTGTTTTTTCATTGTCTTTACATTTATCGCTCATTGGATTTGCTTATACATTGCACCACATGTTGATCTATAACATTATAATTAATATATATAATATTGGCAGATGAATATACACACACACATGTATATATATATATATTTATATATATATA
>JARUHE010318909.1:0-11552 GCA_031471125.1 Archaeomysis grebnitzkii | reverse complement strand
CTCTCTCTCTCTCTCTCTCTCTCTCTCTCTAGTATAGTGAATCTGCGTTTTTGAGACGTTTTTAAGCCGTAAAGTAATACAAATTAATTCTAGGCGATATATTAAATTATTCCCAGGGATGGTTGTGCATAATATTGGTGTGTTAATTAATTATATTCCAACGAAGGAGCTTTTGAATTAATGGCATGAGTTGTATATCATTGTTGAGGTTTGCCTAATATGCATTTCTCGTCTTTAACTTTAAGTTCGTCCAGAAATGAATATTATATAAATAAATATATAGTTTATGTGATACAAAAATAAAACTATAATATAAAAATATAGTTTTATATTTTATAGTTGTACACAATTTGTTATCGGTCGTACGCTTGCATTTACAGTGGAGCGGGTCGTCAACATATTTTTTTCGTTTTATGTTTATGATTTTGTTTGATTTAATTTCAATTTTATGTTTTATCTTTACTTATTATCTTTACTTATTATCTTTATTATCTTTACTTATTATCTTTACTTATTATCTTTACATATACTTATTATCTTTACTTATTGTACTGCTGAAGATAATGTTTGATTAGAAACGAAGAATGTTTGAGATAAAGACGACAAAGTTGAAATTGTAATTATCGCCCTTGATTCAAATGAATTTAATTCAACTAAACATGAACTGTCCAAGTGACTTAAAGTTATTTTCAAAAAGTTTCAAAATACTAATAAGAAAATAACGAATAACTAGAGGGAACAATTAAATCTCGCGCGTTTAATATAATTGGTAATGAATGATAATATATAGACAATTAATTTAATTCTAGGCAAATCAAAACAAATACGAAGTTATTAACAAATATTTAATTTTGGTTATCTTTGTCAATCATTTTTAAGATTTTGTTTTCATTTTGAAAATATACCAATTGCACTGAAATTTTAGTATTTTATGATTTTTTTTTCTGATTATGTACATAAAAAAGTTTTTTCCAATCCTGTTTAATGTTTGTTTGTTCCTAATTTATAAATTTATTGTGAAATTAATCTTTGTAGCCGAGAGTCCGGTTCGGTGGTCTGTAGTCATCAACACCTTATTGAATAGTCAATACTTTGGACTGCTTTTCCATATGTCATAGAAACAGAAAGGTATTGTGGGTAAGTTTTTTAGAAAGATTTTTTCATTTAACCTAGTCAACTGATTAACTTTCATATAGCGTGGTTCAGATGTAAAGTGAGTTTCCTTATTAACAAGTTAGTTCATGGTGTCCGATTTAAAGTTTCTCAGACTTCAATTTAACTAAAAAATATAAAAAAAGAACAATCACTTGTAAATTTAGTTGGAACATCATTGTATGTACTATATAAAAATGCACACAATAGGCATATACATTGAGTACTGTTTGGGTTTTGCTAATACTGTGTTGGAAAACCCGTCAAACCAATTATGAGTTAAGGATTTAATCATTTCATCATATGTATGTATATATATCAATATGAAGGCCAAGGCTGCTTGTAGGGAATAATTTTACCAACATGATAAGGTCCCTGCCATGCTGCAATATAGGCTATGTAATGATACTATAGATATAACACAATTAATGAACAATAAAATATATTGTAGTGAAAGTAAATTTATAATCATATAGGCCTATGTGTATTGGAGTAAATAGAAGTTTGATATTCAATACAATATTAGGGTATACTATTAAACTTTACTTATTAGCCAACACAAACTAGGAAAGCTTAGGCTATACAACAAAGCCAAATAAAAATTATTTAAACACTTTACATTAAAGTAAGCAAATCGATTTAACCCTAACGTTAGTGATTTGAATAGAAATAATTGACGCCTATGTCTAAATAATGTAATAAGATTAGGCCTACCAGCCTAGCTTATGAGACTAATCACCATGTTGCAGGCCAATGCCTTAGGCCTCCACATGTCAGCTCCAACAGTAATTCCTATGGAGAATGTGGCAAACATAGCTCTAAAGCATTGTTATGCCGTGTTGCATACATTGAAACGCCAAATAACTAAAACATAAAAAATAAAATATTATATTGTATTTTTAATAATGAAATATGTATATCTTAATCTGGCAATTTTATTTTTTACATTTGGCTTGTTAAAATTGGTGTTTCGTATAGCCTAACTTGAATCCATACAATTCAATTAAACTGTTAAATATGTATGTACTGTTCAACAGAAATTAGGCAAGCCTGGGAAATTCAACAAAGAACCACTATTTATTAAAAATACTTTTATTTTATTGATCTAATAAAGTTATTAATTAAAAAATAGACATATATGCATATATGAATATACTCATGTGTACATACATGAAGAAATGTATACATTAATGCATGATCCAAATATGTAACCATGTATCCATATAATTATGTCAACATATATGCATTTATTCTTGTATGCATACATGAATAAATTCATACATACAAGTATGTTTTTATCGTATATGCAAACTATAGGTACTAAGGTAAGTGGTTTTATATTTACAACATTTAAGGTTGTAAAGTTATAATAACATTGTTTTTGTTTTCAAGTATGTCGTTTAAAAATGACATGTTATTTATTTCCTACAATATGTACTTTTCAGAGATAAAATTAAAATTGAATTTATTTATTTAACTTAGTGAGTCATATTAATTGCGTTAAAATGAATACTTCAGCCAGAGTGTCAAGGGTAAACATTACATTCTGAGATTTTCAAGTTCTAGATAGTAAATGAAGAGTGTTATAACATTAAATAGTATTTATAATTTATACCCTAGTAGAATTTCAATGGCTAATTCATGGCTATTTTCCATGGGAGCCATAGAATAGCCACTAAATCGTGTCTAATAGACAAGGATCAGCCACTAACTAAGGATAGATGCTTAGAGATAATTACTTTCAATCAAAGGAAAACACATTCAAATAATGTTTACAAAATTAAATCATTTAGTTTGACTTCTATTAAAAAACAATTTTAATAATTTTACAGCAAATTTCTACCAAGAAATGAACCTAAAAATAAAAATCAACTGTTTTAATCATCCTAATGTTTCAATATTTGGTTGATTTGTGATTTTTGTTTTGGAATTCAGACCATTGCATTGCATTCCTTTGAATTGTGTAAGTCCTAGACCTTTTCATAAATACTATCAAGACCCTTCAATAAAATTTATCAAAACTTTTTATTTTTCATCTTTCTACTGAATTTTAAACCACATGATAGCAGGTATGATGGTATCTAAAAATTTTAGGTTCTATTTTAAACTATCAAAAAGGAGTTATTGTTATTACTATACAAAGATTATTCACAATTACCGTGAACATGTAATTTAGAGATTTGCGGGCAGAAATGTGAAGGATGGGGATTGCACAGTGGATAAGATTCCATTGATCACGTAGCTTGATGAGCGAGCTCTGGTCACCTGAGGGCAACAATTGAATATATTTTTTCACATTTCTGCCCGCAAATCTCTATATATAAATATATATATATGTGTGTGTGTTTTGTTAAATACTATTGCATATTTGCAATTCATTAAATTAAATTTTCTTAATAACTGTTTTTGATTATTATGCAAGTTTATAATGAAGTTTACAAACGTCATTTTTATTCTTTATTATTTCCTTAACTAGTTTCGCTAGAGTCATCTAACATGTTCACAAGGGGAGCTATATTAATACAATGGTTAACATATATAAATATACAGAAGTTAATGTTGCTACAATAAAGAAAAGATGTTATAAATTAATACACTAATGAGGGGAAGAGTTTAAGAATGCCACCTAATCGGATGTTTTGTATGTTTAGATTAGGTTGGTGTTCCTTAATAAACATTGCCGCTGTAATTGCTAATTGTTTAACATTTTGGCATTTAGATAGGATTGTTGTGTTATCTACAATTATTTTCCTTCGTTTTTTTTAGTAATTGAAGGATGAACATGCTAGATGACTCAAGCGAAACTAGTTAAGGAAATAATGAACAATAACAATGACGTTTGTCAACCTTATTATAAACTTGCCTAATAATGAAAAACAGTTTTTAAGAAAACTTAAAAAGGCCAAAAGAAAATTAATAAATTGCAAATATGCAATAGTATTTAACAAAACGTATCTAAAAGAAAATCTTTTATCCGTGATTTATATATATATATATATTTACCAGCTAAATTAAATTATAATACAAAAATGAAATACAAAAAAAAACACCAAACTAAAAAAAATTAATTCATTGAAAAGATAGCTATTAAAGATACAGCTAATGTAACATTGAAATATATTTTTTTGAAAAAAAACATTTGCTTTTGATGTGTGTGTTTTATTTATATTTATTGAAGTGGTATTAACTTTGTTTCATTATAATAATTGAAGTGATCGTAACATTGTTTTATTAAAATAATTGAAGTGATAGTAACATTGTTTTATTATAATAATTGAAATGGTAGTAACATTGTTTTATTATAACAATTCAAGTGGTAGTAACATTGTTTTATTATAATAATTGAAGTGGTAGTAACATTATTTTATTATAATAATTGAAGTGGTAGTAACATTATTTTATTATAATAATTGAAGTGGTAGTAACATAGTTTTACTAGAATAATTGAAGTGGTAGTAACATTGTTTCATTATAATAATTGAAGTGGTAGTAACATTATTTTATTATAATAATTGAAGTGGTAGTAACATTATTTTATTATAACAATTCAAGTGGTAGTAACATTGTTTCATTATAATAATGTAAGTGGTAGTAACATAGTTTTACTAGAATAATTGAAGTGGTAGTAACATTGTTTCATTATAATAATTTAAGTGGTAGTAACATTGTTTTATTATAATAATTGAAGTGGTAGTAACATTGTTTTATTATAACAATTCAAGTGGTAGTAACATTGTTTCATTAAAATAATTGAAGTGGTAGTAACATTATTTTATTATAATAATTGAAGTGGTAGTAACATTGTTTTATTATATTTATTGAAGTGGTAGTAACATTGTTTCATTATAATAATTGAAATGGTATTAACATTGTTTCATTGTAATAATTGAAGTGATAGTAACATTGTTTTATTATAACAATTGAAGTGGTAGTAACATTGTTTTATTATAACAATTCAAGTGGTAGTAACATTGTTTCATTAAAACAATTGAAGTGGTAGTAACATTGTTTTATTATAATAATTGAAGTGATTGTAACATTGTTTTATTATAATAATTGAAGTGGTAGTAACATCGTTTTATTATAATAATTGAAGTGGTAGTAACATTGTTTCATTATAGTAATTGAAGTGGTAGTAACATTGTTTTGTTATAATAATTGAAGCGGTAGTAACATTGTTTCATTATAATAATTGAAGTGGTAGTAACATTGTTTTTTTATAATAATTGAAGTGGTAGTAACATTGTTTTATTATAATAATTGAAGTGACAGTAACATTGTTTTATTAAAACAATTGAAGTGGTAGTAACATTGTTTTATTATAATAATTGAAGTGGTGGTAACATTGTTTTATTATAATAATTGAAGTGGTAGTAACATGGTTTTATTATAACAATTGAAGTGACAGTAAAATTGTTTTATTACAATAATTGAAGTGGTAGTAACATTGTTTTATTATAATACTTGAAGTGGTAGTAACATCGTTTTATTATGATAATTGAAGTGACAGTAACATCGTTTCATTACAATAATTGAAGTGGTAGTAACATTGTTTTATTACAATAATTGAAGTGAGAGTAACGTTGATTTTTTGTAACATAATGAATAATTGTTGTTACTTTTATTTTAGCAAAACACGACAAAAAGCAGAGTTAAATTTCAAATTGCAATTGAATGACAGAGCTCACTCGCCAAACTATATAAACAAGCAAGTTTTTTTTGGTTGTCTTATCCTGGATGTGGATAGGACAATTTTTAACCTATAACGTCTGGTCAGTATAGTCATAAGGATCGAAATACATTACGATTTGTATTGAAATAGTCGTTATTGATTGTTATAGGGTTTAGTGTTAATTATTGAAACCAGAAATTATTTCAGGTTAATGTGAACCTGTCTCGTCCAAGGGAATCATCCCTTCTTTACGTATTACTTATTTATTTATCTTTTATTTATCCTTTATTTATCCTTTGTTTATCCTTTATTTATCCTTTATTTGTTTATTTATTATTTATTTATTTATTTATCCTTTGCTTATCCTTTATTTGTTTATTTATTATTTATTTATTTATTTATCCTTTGTTTTTTTAAATAATAGTGTTATCATTTAATTTATAATATATTTTGTTTTTATTGTCTTTATTCCAGCTTATTTTTACTGTCTTTATTTTAACTATTTTTGAACGAATATAAATACATTTTTGAACAGCATCACTTTGCATTGCCTTAAAATATAATATAACAAAAATCCACTTTCAACAAAGTTCTACGAAGGTATATCACAAAATTTGTGCCCGGCAAAGGTGCATCAAGTCCTAAAATGTGATTAATCGGCGAACATTTCATGAATGGGCCAAAATATTGATAAAATTCAATTCGGTTAAAATAACAACAACAACAAATGATAAATTTTATGAATGGAAAGATTCCATTCATGAACTTGAAGAAGAAAGTCGAATTTATTTTTACAACCTGTGAATTCCTTGAACAAGATAAAATAAATTTTACAATCGCTTTCGTCTCGTCGAAAACTATTAAAAAATAAACTTTTCTAAAAATACATTTTTTATTTATACCAATTTTAATATTTGGTTCACGTCGATAATTTTGTTGCTATGATCTTTATTGCAATGGTAATTTTGGTGGTGTAATTAACGTTTATTTAAATATTGCGCAAAGTTTGATCTCTTAATACATTTTAAGAAGTTTTATCTCCTTTTTCCAAAGTAACTTTCAAACAAAAGTTTGTTGAAACTTTTTAAATTTGTTTTTTGTTGAAAATTTTATTTGTATTTGTTTTTATTTGCATTCTCCTTGTTGTTCTTTTTTGTTATTGGCTTGT
Source organism: Archaeomysis grebnitzkii (assembly GCA_031471125.1). Taxonomy (NCBI): domain Eukaryota; kingdom Metazoa; phylum Arthropoda; class Malacostraca; order Mysida; family Mysidae; genus Archaeomysis; species Archaeomysis grebnitzkii. Next base: position 4,560 of record JARUHE010318909.1, on the reverse strand, counting down.
GAATAAAAATTACTTTTTTGCAAACACAAACTTTTTTGTATTACAAACATTGGTTTTCTTTTGAAATATCTACATTTAATAATTTTATTCTTTTGCTAAAATCTACAAATAATTTATTTGTTTTTTATTGGAATTTTATTTGGTATTTTATTTGGTATTTTACTTGTTATCTAAACTCAAATTTAATAACGGAATATTGTCCATCGTTTTCCATAATAAAATTGTTTTGGTTTACATTTTTTGAACATGAATTTTTTTCATACATGGCTGAGATTTTTGAGCTTGGAATTTTTATTACAAAACAGCTTTGATTTTTGTTTACTTTTTTATTTATTTTATAAACATTTTTAGAGGCTTGTCACTCTTGTTGTTTCGGGATGGTTGATGAAACATACTATTTAATTAAATTGAATTATTTTTTCATTTACAAAATTAAATAAATAATTTGAAATGTAAAAAATGTGACATGAAATATAAGATTAATTTGTTATATAAAATAATTTTGAAATAATTGGATTTCTTACTTTGCAGTTAAGGAAAAAATATTTGAATTACTTTAAAATTGTTAAGATAATATTTTTTGTGTTAATATATGACCTAATTTTTTGAAGTAATTTGAAACTCAATGGGAAATATTTCCTTAAAATTAAATTTCAGGACCATGAACTTAGAAATTTTCAAATAATGTAAAATATATTTCATTGAATGTTTCATCCGATTGAAATGAAAACACAAATAAAAGTATTTGTTCTTCCATATGTTTTCTTTCTATATGACTGATTATTTGAGCACAATTTTTAATTTGTTTTCGTACATTGCACAAACAACACATATCGCGGAAACACTGAAAGTGAAACAAACAATAATAATTAATTAATAATAAAAATAGTAATAATACAAATAATAACACTATTTAATGACTATACCGCGCTAGATCACCGGGGTATCAAATGTATTTGTTTTTGTTTACAAAATAATAATTGTAAACAAGTTGATACAATTGTTGGATGTAAACAATTAATTAATTAAAAAATATTTTAACTTCGGACATTTTCTTTATCGTTTTTTGTATTGTTTATCGTGTCTTGTTAGCTTAAGGTATCGTCTACGAAGTCTTGGTAGTCCAAATTATTGTATACGAAGTCTTGGTAATCCAAATAATTGTGTACGAAGTCTTGGTAGTCCAAATTATTGTGTACGAAGTCTTGGTAGTCCAAATAATTGTGTACGAAGTCTTGGTAGTCCAAATTATTGTGTACGAGGTCTTGGTAGTCCAAGTTATTGTGTACGAGGTCTTGATTGTCCAAGTTATTGTATACGAAGTTTTGGTAGTCCAAGTTATTGTATACGAAGTCTTGGTAGTCCAAGTTATTGTGTATGAGGTCTTGGTAGTCCAAATTATTGGGTACGAATTCTTGGTAGTCCAAATTATTGTATACCAAGTCTTGGTATTCCAAAATATTGTGTAACTATTGTATGGACTCCCATTATTTTTTCACATTATCGTGTACGAAGTCTCATATAAATAATGTAATGGTATCGACAACAAAATGTTTGATCTAAATGAAGGTTTTGTTTCTTGAAAACTTGTCATTAAAATAAATATTTCAAAAAACAAGTTCGGTCAAAAATTTAGATTATTGAGCTTTCTGAGATTTTTAAAAATTTTCTAAACTTTCGAAATTTACTCAAAGTGTATTGTAAATTTAAGGAATTAATTAAAAATAATTTTCAGTAAACTTCTTACGTAAATTCTGCCATAAAATGTATTACAATTTTTTTGATAACTAATAGAGTTGGGGGAATTTTTCAAACATGTTAGAAAGGCTCTAGTTCGGAGCAGTTTTAAAGAATTTCCATAAAATTCAATTTAAAATTTAAAATTACACATTGAATCATAAATTTTTCAATTAATTTTTATACCTTCCATAAAAAATCAAAGTTGTTTTCAAACTTTTACATCTTTCTTTTTGATTTTATTGCCAAATGTATTTTTTTATCTCTAATAACAGTATTTGTGTGGCATTTGCAGAATCTCAACCATGTTCCCAATCTAAATATTAGTTTCAATTGTTCGCAACTTCAACTATAAATACAAATGTTAAAAATCATCTCTAGTTCGAGCTCATTCCTCAGACTACATAAAAAATCAACACTTTGGAATGATCTTCTTCTATGGTCATGTTTGTTCTCTCCACATATGCTCCATCCTTTCTAATTGCATGAACACACCAGTTCAGTCTCATTGCTTTATTTTCTTATACGTATCTTATAACGGTCACTGCACCTCTTATGTATTCCTTATGTTATCTTTCTTGTTACACAGCATCTTCATCTCAGCATTCTCAACTTCCACTTTCATCTTCCTATCTTGTTACACAATACATCCATCTACGCATGCTCGTTTCTTCAACTTTCATCCTCCTATCTTATGGTTTCTTCACTGCCTGTGTCTCACTATTATACAGAATAGCCGTCTTTAACACATTTCCTTTCACTCTTGCACTATTTCAATTAATTACATATATATTCTGTTGTGTTAACATTTTTTACAACAAAATATTCTTATGGTTAAATTGCTATGCGTTTAATTAAAATAAACAATTGCACATGTAAATAAAAATATATAAAAGGAGATTAAAAATAAAATAAAAAATAAAAATAAGAAAGATATTTTGTATTTTATCTATGCATGTGCAATTTTATTTTTCATCTTACCACATCTAAACATTGAAGAAATGTATTTTTACAATTTTTGTTTTTCAACTTTGTATTTGTAAAAAATTGAAGAGACAAGATTTTTTTAAGTTTTGTTCCCAAGTTGTATAAAGATTTTTTTTATTTGTTTAAAGAAAATGAGTTTACAGTTTTTTAGTATTTATCATCACACAATGTTAGTTAAATGCATATTAACAATTTATTTAATTGTTGGAATGGAATTATTGACAGAGCTTAGCTTCAAAAACATCAATTTGGTTCTAAGTACTTTCATGAATCGTTTACACTCACGTTCGAACGTTTTATAATCTCGATTTCTACAAAAACGAGCTGAAATTAATCTAACCAAATTCACAATTTCTTACTGTCAGTTTTTTTTATAGAACTAGATATTTAACCAAAAAGAAAATATATTCTTTGAAATAAAATTTTATTCAGTGCTAAATAACTTCGTCGTCTGGACAGATTAATATAAAGTTTCGTTTTAACAACGAAATTCTACAAAAAAAATCCGTATTTTTATGAGCGACTGAAACGAAGTTCTATATAGCAGTAGCATTTCCGATGTCGTCGTTCTCGACATATCAACTATAAACTTTAAATGTCGTTTTGTATATCTTAATTAAGGTTTTTATTTTGTTGCCTTGTATCTATATTATTAATTTGGAAAGTATCAAGTGACTTTTTTCAGGATTTTAGTTGCTTTATACACCAATAGACTGAAAATTGAGCGTGTGTGGTCAATGTTTGATTAAATTACGTGTCCTTATTTATTAACACCCCTTTTGGTTGACATTACTGTTATAGGGACTTGATAACTGTGTGTAAAAAACTTTTTTAACATTTTAGTTTGATTTGGGATTTAAATGAAAAATTATATTTTTTCTGCCGTTTTTGATGGAGTTTTGTATATAAAGCTAATGAATGGTCATACAACATTTGAACTATTAGCTTTTTGGATAACTAGTTAATTTATTTTTGTAGTTCCAAAACAAAACAATTTTAAGCGAAATGTAAAAAATATTGTGTTGTTCCTTGATTATTGTTTTAATTAATTTATTAAACATCATCGAATCATTTAAATTGATTCATTCAGAGTAGGCCTATTTGTAAAGGCTTATCTAACGATGGTATGTTTTTCATAACTTGCAGGTTTGATGAAAAAATGCATTGCAAGGTCTGATACTTTGCCTGTTTTGATGGATGCTATATTTGATGAAATAGAAGTGATGTGGCATAAGAGCAGTATGACAAACATACTAACCTACAAACAATTGTTTAATTCCTGCAAAGAATTAAACGTTTTTAAAGAAAAAAAGACAAAATCATTGAACAAATATACTTGAATTTCGTTCCATGCCTAGAGCCCATTAGAGCAAGTGTGGTTTCGTGCAGAATTTTAGCATAATTATATATTTTACATAAATTGATGCTGGAAAGAGTGTTTCACCACCATTGATGCTTATCTCTTAACCACATCATCGTGGCTCGTGCCAACCCTACCCACTTCACCTGCTGAACCAGCAATTTATTTGTTTTCTATCGTCTGATCTTTTGTTTCTAATTCTTTTTTTCATGTCTTGCTTTATTGCTTTATTTATTTTTTTATATCATCATCTGATCTTTTGTGTCTAATTCTTTTTTTCATGTCTTGCTTTATTGCTTTATTTATTCTTTTATATCATCATCTGATCTTTTGTGTCTAATTCTTTTTTTCATGTCTTGCTTTATTGCTTTATTTATTCTTTTATATCATCATCTGATCTTTTGTGTCTAATTCTTTTTTTCATGTCTTGCTTTATTGCTTTATTTATTCTTTTATATCATCATCTGATCTTTTGT
>JARUHE010318898.1:0-11553 GCA_031471125.1 Archaeomysis grebnitzkii | reverse complement strand
TAAAAACCTATTATTTCAATAAATATTCATTTTACAAAAAAATTATTCTGGACAATATTGTTCAGAATTATATATAACACCAGTTCTGTTAAATAAAAATATCTGTAAAGCAAAAATAAAAAAAATAAAATTGTGAAAAAATCCGCATATGCCCCAGAAATCAACAGCACCTTATAGAGGCTGTTTTGTCAAAGGCTAAAAAATTAATATGCAAGACCAACCTTCATTTTTTCCAAGAACAGGCAAATGTTGTATATAAATATATCCAAACTGAGCCGCTTGAATGTACTGGATGTCGACTTTGCCTTTGTGTCCCACTCGATATACATTGGAAGAGCCACACACCCACGACACATTCGCCACCGAACGACCCGATTCGTTGTCCCAGCCCTTTATTTCAGTCACTCGGCCAAATTTGCCTAAAGTGGAGGGAACAAATTATTAACTTTTTTAATTGTTAAAGAGTTTTAATCCACTTATGAACTAATTTTTCATTATTAAAGAGTTTATACAAGGCTTTAGGAGTAATATTATGATGATTAACATCGCCAATGAAAAATTTTAATTGTTAAATTATTTTATTGTGTTTTTGAAAAATCAAAATTTAAATGAATGAAGAAAATGATCAATTAAGTAATATATCGGTTAATGGTTGCACCAATAAAGGTAAAAAATCTTTTTAAATTTTTCTACTTAAACAAAAGCTTGAGTAAGAATAAATTAGGGTGATAAGAAAAATATTTTTTAAATTTTTCTACTTAAACAAAAGCTTGGGTAAAAATAAATTAGGGTGATAAGAAAAATAGTTTTGAAGTTTTTCTATTTAAACAAAAGCTTGGGTAAGAATAAATTAGGGTGAGAAGAAAAATATTTTTGAAGTTTTTCTATTTAAACAAAAGCTTGGGTAAGAATAAATTAGAGTAAGAAGAAAAATATTTTTGGTACTAAATAAAATTATTGACAACATTGTTAAACTAGATGACCGGCAATCTTGGGTGAAGTAAACAAACATTAATTGCCAAAATCTAAAAAAAAACATCAATCTATGAGAAAAAAAGTTATTCTTGTTAGTGTTAGTAAAGTGACGTAATAAACAACTTTTGTTCGAGTAAACAAATTTAAACTTGTGAGAATTTTTAATAACATTAGTTGGCACCTCAAAATAACTTTTATCTGAACCTCTTAAAGTGAAGCAATGTTCAATATTTATGCATTTAAAAATGCCAATGCCAATGGAAAAGTAAAGCTTACATAGAATCACATTAAAGATTTATTTTTATTTTACCATGACCTTAATTATGAAAAACAGAAATTGAGTTTATGTAAATGAACTTTTGTTCAACAAAAACTGATCCAATCCTTCAAACAAAAAACTTTAATCAAAATTGGTATAAAGCACCTTGTACATAATCAAATCCTATGGGATTATAGCAGACATTTAAAAATCATGGCTCTAAAACAAACAAGTCCATAATACCATAAAAATAGAGTTATTTCAATTTATTCAAGTATTATAAAAAAAAACCTCAAGAAACGTTGTTACTAATGCATATATTTTTTATTCATGTTAAATGATCATTGCTCTAAAATATAAAATGTTTAGTTTACAGTTGAAAAAAAATACAAGTTGGTAAACCCATAAGAACAAACAAGTCCATAATACCATAAAAATGGAGTTACTTCAATTTATTAAAGTTTTATAAAAAAAATCCTCAAGAAACGTTGTGTACTAATGCATATATTTTTTATTCATGTTAAATGATCATTGCTCTAAAATATAAAATGTTTAGTTTACAGTTGAATAAAAATACAAGTTGGTAAGCCCATAAGAACAAACAAGTCCATAATACCATAAAAATGGAGTTAGTTCAATTTATTAAGGTTTTATAAAAAAATCCTCAAGAAACGTTGTTACTAATTGATATATTTTTTATTCATGTTAAATGATCATTGCTCTAAAATATAAAATGTTTAGTTTACAGTTGAAAAAAATACAAGTTGGTAAACCCATAAAAACAACAAGAATGAAGAATCACTTTTTCGAGAAGATTGAAAAAAAAGAGTTAAGAGGTACCTTCTCCGCCATCTTGATTACCCCAATCCCAGTCTGGTCCTCGAACAACTTTTGCTCCCACAAAAATTCCGTTCAGAGGAATTTTCGCCACTGATTTCCGTGGTCCGACATTCACTCTAGAAAAGAAACATGGAATTCATCACTTAAAAATTTATTTACCTACTGCAATTTCTTTAATGTAACTAAAAATACTAAAGAATAATTTCCCAGACTAACCACACATTTGTATCTTCAGTATAAAATACACAAACTATTAAACAATTTACATTAAGATTTTTGGTCAAGTTTTCCAAATTTTCTGTTTTCAAGAAAACAAATTAGTTTTTAACAATTTTGAAATTAATTTGAATCAACTCACCCGCTTGAATGAACATGATCGAACCTCATGAAATTGTGCGACAGTTCATGCTTGTCGGCCATGTAGCACGTCGTGCAAAGGTCGTAATCAAAACATCGGATACACTCCCACCGAATGCCAAAGATGCCTTGACGACGACATCCATCACAAATGTGATTTTGATGCTTCACACCTGAATACATTTGAAAAACTTGAGAATATTTTTTTACATGAAAACATTTGAAAAATTTTTCGAATAAAAGTTAGCATTATTTTAAAATGGAAATTTTATACATCTTAGAACTGGAAATTTGCAATGAAGAGCTTTGAAAAAATAACTTCCAGTTAAATTACAACCATTTAATAAGCCATGAAGCTGTTTTTCTCACTTACAGATAATTTTTATAGATGATGATTTAATATTTATAAATTATTTTTAATAGATAAACAAGCAGAAAGATGGAACAGATAAAAAGGAGATGGAACTTTTAAGTATCATAATTTGAATGAAATTCCTATTTCACCAGCATTTCATGTTAAGTAACATTGAGTCTGGTTAGTAATTAGATGGGTGATTGGTAGTTTAGTTATATGAAGGTTGTTGCTGCAACCAGTGGCTAGTTAGCAACACTTGGGTGAGAAGGCACCATGAAAGATATTAAAATTAAATTTCAAAGCATCCATAGTTTGGTCCAATGACACTTAATTACATAAGCTACTGCTACTGCAAGTTTGGATGTATGGATAACTTTTTTATCTTTATAGGTGTTGGCAGCACCAGCTGTAGTCATTAATCGAGAGCCAAACTCTTGTCAAGAAAGTTTTCTCACCATGCGGGGCATTATCCAGCAATCGCAGATCAAAAGCGTTTTGGTACCCGACTCTGTAGTTGGTTCTCGAACCGGAGTCCCACTGCACAACAACGGTCCTGTCTGGAGTCGAAGAAGAGCCTGGCCGTCCCACTTCAACTATCGTTCCCGCATGACCTGCTCCCCCATCCTGGTCTCCCCACGTCCACTCAGGGCCACGAACGACGCGGACTCCCACTTCCACAATACCCATTGTCCCAGGATACCTAACATCAGCAAAAAACAAATAAATTAATTAACCAATTATTTAACATTCAGAAGTTTATTTTATTTAATTACTTAACAAAGGATTAACAATAAAATATTTGTAGTGATTTTAAAATTTTCATGACTACATTGACTGACCATACAATTGATCACAGATTCATGTAATTGAGGTAAAAGAAATCAGTTTTCATAGAGGGAAAGTTTATGTAATAAAAAGAAAAGCAAGACAAAAATTTTTCTCTTGAAATATACCCAAGAAGTTTTTTAAACAAACTAGTACACAACCAAAATATGGCTTAATAAAGGAGACATCTAATAACTATTGCTCTGAAATCAACAAGTCCATAAACATCATAAAAGTTTAGTTCTTTAAATAAATTCTTTCTTTCATTGCTCTAAAATAAAACACATAAATGTTTAATCTACTTTTGAAAAAAATACAAGTTGCTAAATCTCAAACAACAATCATAAGGAATTCATAGTGGTGCCTTACATTTCCACTCTTTAGGGTCACCTAAGAATTTTAACAAACTTGCAATAGAACAAAAAGTGTAAAAATAAAACAAAACTAAACATTACATTACCTGATAAAACTGTATCCTGTTTTCAAATGAAACTTCCATCCATAACTTCTTTTTTCTCCATATATTAATTATTGTGATAGAATTCCTGAAATATTTTTTAATGAAATAACTTGAAAAAAACCTAAAACCATTTATTGTTCTGATTTTAAGAATACTTAATGAAGTACTTAATGAAGAAAACAGAGTATGAAACAAGTTTGTTATGTAAAACAATGTTTCTAAATTTTACAAATTTTGTTAAAAAACAAAAATTACTCATAATATTAATAATAATGTCATAATAAATATTAATTTAAAATTAATAATAATGTCATAATACATAATAATGTAACATTATTAACAATGTCCTAATAAACTAACAACAATGTGCAGTCGGACCTGGCCCCGAAGGCTCTCTGGATGGACCCAGTGGGAGTAGACGGGGCTGCTTGCCAAATGGTCGGGGGCTGGACTCTCCTATGCGAGGGTTCCATCTTCTTTGTCGAGGAAGGAGTGGGCTCGACAACAATAATAATCATTTGGACATAACAATGTACGACAATGGTTGGAATTTTTAACTTGCTACCGACAGCAAGAGATGCCATTGAAACATTTTATTTTTCATTTCAGTAAATATAAATATTAGGCACTATAGGAACTCATCAAACATGACCTAATCTGATTCTCACATATTTAAAATAGTTAAATAAAACATTTATAGTAAAAAATAAAATTTCTCACCATAGAAATATTATATATATATATCATTTTGTTAAAAGCTTTGGCAAAGTAACATTTAAAACAAACTCATATTAGTCATGACCAAAACAAACTGTACTTTATCTTAAATACTATTGTACAACTTGAAACTAGTACATAATCATATACAATCATTGTTCAAAAATTCAACAAGTTCATATAAAAATGTAGTTATTTAAAAAAATGTTAAAAAAAACTATTGCTGTAAAAAATAAAAAATGTTCAGTTTATTTTGGGGAAAAAATACAAGTTCAAAAACAGCATAAAACTGAGTTAGGGTACTACCCCAAAGTTGAACACTCAAGAAGTTCGAACAAGGCACTGTTATTTGAAAGTAAAACACTCAGTAGGGCCTGTAGACTTCATAAATGAATACACATAGTTAGTTTCAGCTCTTATAATACCAGAAAGTACAAACAAACATTATAAAGTTGAATATAAAACATTGAACTTTAGTTATAAATACATGTTGCACACTAAAATGGTATACAAAACGTAGCTCTGACGAATTTACTTGCAACTTTAAAACTTAATTTTTTTGCATTACAATCTTTGGAAACTAAATAAGTGTCACCTTGATGTATCAAGTATAGTATAAAGTTGTGTGTTGAAATTAATTTCTAGAAAAATATTTGTTACACAATAAATAATTTTTGTTAAAACTTTAAAAAAAATCTTTTTGAACACTTATGAAAATTGAATAAACAGTAACATCTTGGGCATGACATGTATCTGTGCCTACATAAAAATGGAGTCTATGAAGGGTGCACTTGAGCCATCTTTTTAAGGATGGGGATTGCACAGTGGACAAGATTCCATTGATCACATAGCTTGAAGAGCGAGCTCTGGTCACCTGGGGGCAACAGTTGAATATATTTATTCAAATTTATGCCCGCAAGACTCTAAATTACATATTCACAGTAATTGTGAATAATCTTTCTCTCATAAATCTGGAAAATTGAATAAACAGTAACATCTCGGCCATGAAATGTATCTGTGCCTACATAAAAATGGAGTCTATGAAGATGTGCTTGAACCATCTTTTTAATGATGGGGATTGCCCAGTGGAAAAGACTCCATTGATCACATAGCTTGAAGAGCGAGCAATTTTTAGAAAATCTACCAACAATTATTGATAGCTATTAGTCTAGTTTATAGGTGCAGACAAATTTGTTTTAAAACAATTGTAATGGGCTTTATAAATGTTAAAAAGCAGCAAACTATCTTTATTGATTAAGAGTATTAGTGGTTGCAGTCGACAACTGCTATACGATTGCATTTAATTGTGCTAGCATTAACTATTATGAAAAAATAAGAATGGCATATACGATACAAATAGTTCATATACTAGATATATATGCTACGGACAATGTATTGTATAAGCCGTTCCTGTACTTTCCTTATTAGCATTCCACACTAGTTATGAATGAAAAAATAAAACCAAATTAATCTCATAATTTTTTCAAAAATAAAAACATTGTAAGACTTGTATAACAAATTCTGTTCAATTTTAAAATAAGATATTTCTTCACCCTTAATTTTTCTGGTCTTCACATTAAGGAAGAAAGTGTTAATTGATTTTTTTTAAATATTAAAAATTATATTTCTATGATCCTTTTATAACTTCTTTAAAATACATGTGATGTTGTTGTCAAGTCCTCATGTAGGAGAGTCCAGCCCCCAACCCAGCAGGTCGACCATGGGGCGAGTAGTCCCGCCGTTCCCACTGGGTCCATCCAGAGAGCCTCCAGGTCCTGGTCCATCCACACATGCAGGCATGTGAAGGTGTGTGTAGTGTTGTGTGTGTGGTGCTGGCACAGCGAGCAGTTTGGTGTAGTGTGTGCCTCCCTCAGCTGTGCTAGAGTGTTGTGTGGGAGTGTTTGCTCATTGTTGTTGATGCCAGGTGCTTGTGTATTCAGTATTTGGTTTGGTGGCCGGTTACTTGTGTAGTCTGTGACTATTTGTATGTAGATAAGTTTCTTGTGTTGTTTTATTGTTTGGTATGTGTTATGTTGTGGGGTTGTGTCCAGGTTGGTTGTGTAATTATTGTTGTTGTCAAAAATGTTTTTTTTTGCATGTGTAAGAAGTTTTTGGGACTGTTGTGCGAGTAAGTGAAGTAGATGGTCTGGGTGTTGTGCCATTTTTCTGAGTTGTGAATCAAGCAGTTTGAGGTGTTTGTATTGGGAGGATTTTTGTTTTGTCATGTAGGTGTTGTATGTTTGTGTCAAGTGTGCACGATTTGGCTGTTCGGATGGCAGTGTTTTGAATGGTCTGAAGTTTGTTGATGTTAGTATTGCATGTGATGGGGAACCATATAGTGTTTGCATATTCTATTATAGGTCGTGTGATGGTTTTGTACGTAGTGAGTAGAGTTTCTTTGGTTTTCCCCCAGTGTGTGGTGGTGAGGGCCTTCAGCATGTTTAGGATGTGTTTTGTCTTTGTTATGTGTTTAGCATAGGTGAGTTTGGGGTCGAAAATACATGTGATCTTAGTTGTCATCACCTTAAGAAATATTTCAAGTTTGTTGTTTAAAGACGGACGGAAAATTATACTCAGAAGTAGAGTTTGAACTGAGGTTGTGGAAGGAATTGCCATCGGGTTAGCTGGGGCTCCTCCCCGTAGGTTGGTGCCAACAAGATTCAACCCACACAGAGTCTTAACTGTAGGATGCTTCCTGCAGAATTCCTACCAGTAGGATTCTACCTCATTGGCATCTTCACCATGAGGGTCTTCTCTACGATGTTTCCCAGTTTTTGAGTCATCCTTGTAGGTGCTAGCCTGTGGGGTTCCACATCAAAGGACCCTTCTCCAAGTGTTGATAATTTTCATTTGTGGATGTTCATACCACTGATCTAAACTTATGGATATGCATATCAATAATAGCTGGTTGCCAGCACATTTACTTTTGTGCAGTGCGATCGCAATGTCGACGGTACTATAGTATACATGAAAACTATATATATTAGGTGTCCATGAATCACTATTTATAAATATGCTTGGTCTGCAATTGACCTTGAAAATGCTTAACAACACTAGATCAAACAATATCCTATTGACCTACAAAATAATGTATTATTTCTAATGAAGTTATTTATGAGAAAGATTAGATAAAGTAAAGGTTAAGCCAGATTCTCTTGTAGTTATTCTCCCTACATAACAGTACACACCAAAATGGTGATCGCAAGGTAAACAGTAATGTTATAAGGACAAGAAACTGTTAGATCATCATCTTAAAGAGGTGTGGTAGACCCTATAACTGATATGAATCAGAAGTTTAGATCAGTGTATGGTATACCAAGATGGCGGATGTTAGCAACAGACTTAGATGAAGAAGGCAAATCTATAATTTCAGAACAGTGGTACGTACTAGAACTTTGGAGTTGGCTATCTTGCCGGTAAAACTTCATTTTCAATAAGTTTTTGTCCACTGTAGACAATATTGTCACAGTATAAAGAAAAGACAGTAACTTAAAGAATGTGTATATTACTCACTAGTCTGCCAATTTTTTGGGTGCTCCTCCCTTCCTGCCAAGTGTTAACAACTTTTTGATCAGCTAATGTGTTCAATCAAGTTGCCAGATTGTTTTATTTATGACCAACAACCTCAGATTTGGCCCTTTTTTTAAAAAAACATTTAATCATGAAATTATAGGTTTGGTCTTTTTTTTAAATAAAAAATTTGCTTTTTGTACATATTCTCACAAATATTTTCAACAATTTTTGTAGCGGTATACAAAAGATAAATATTTTGGCTATGTTTCGTTTTTTATTGTAATGAAGTTGAGCTATAAATACCAATCAGTATCTGTTAATCTTGTGTTCAATGGAAAATTCCAAGCTATAGAAAAATTGTTCAGTTAATCATGTAGCTATGAATATTGTTTTAATTTTTGAAACAACTGTTAGTTTTATTTGTTAAATATAAAAAATCTTCATTTTGTTTAATTCATATTTGTATGGTTTCAGAATGTTAAAAGAAAGTTCTATAAAATTGAAACTTGGAATAAATTTATTCAAGAAAAAGAAAAGGTGCATTGCATTGTGGGTAGCAGACGGTATGATCCTGAAGAGTTGTGAATTCAAAATATGCTGTTGTCGTATATTTCGGCAGATGTTGTTAAGATCTTCCTTTTAAATAAATATTTTTTCATTTAAAAGAGGACATTCGTTTTTTTAACTTTTTATTGCAGAAAAAAAAATGTTTTTTTGGGTTAAAGGATGAAAAAAAATCTTGAAGGACAAAAAAAATCTGTTTTTTAGCACCATGGCATTATGTACTTCCAATTTTAAATCTAAAATACCCTACATCTTTGACCTTTTTCATTAGATGTTGCCAATTGCCAAAATACAAAACTTGCCACTAAACTGGAATAATGCCTTAGGTCTTATTGCTAAAGTTTACACCACAGACACAAGAAAAGTAGGCATTATTCAAGTTTAGCCTCTGGTTTCGTATTGAAAAATAATCCTACATAATTTAAAAAGGGTATTACTACAGTTTAGACAACATCTCAATATGCCTATTATTTAAACAAATATTAAACACATACAAAAACTACATATATTAGTTCACTCTATATGACTGGCGCTTTCGATTGGTCAATGTGCCAAATAAGATCAATCAATTCAAGAACTCATTGAATTCATTTTCAAAATAGAACACTAAAGGATTTTTTTTTGTGAAAAATATATTTAAAGTAGCTTATTTTTTATTATTTGAGTATATATATATTTAGTATTATTTACTTATAAATAATATTTCATGAAAATCTACTGTCTAATAAGTGTATTAAACAAATAATGTATTGAACACTCATTTAACATTTAACATTAAATAATTAAATTTGTTTAATTTGGCCGCTATGCTAAAGGACTCAATTTATCAAACATTTTTGGACTCCCTGAATTAAAAAAAATAATTTGGCACATTGCGATGGATGACCTTTTCCAACTTTTTGATTAATGTAACTGAAGGAATCAGAGTCAAATTGTTATATTTCTCGAAGAAATATTGTACACCATAGCATATGTTTACAATCTTACCTGATGAGGGTTAGTACCCTCGCCGTAGAAGCAGACAAAATCTCCAGCCAGAACATCAACATAAGCTCATGGTCGAACGTCATGGGCGGCTGGCCGATATGATTTTGTCAAATATGTCAGAGTCACACAATGGACAGGTGTACCTACTGTATCAATTTTCCCATAAAGCGCGACTACCAGCAACTACTAATAGTTGCTGGTAAGCGCCAAAATAATTTTGCCATCACTATTGAATGCAATCTTTTGTACATAAAAATCTTTTTTAGAATAAAACTATGTTTAGAATATAGAAAGTGGATTTATAAAAAACTGACAGTCTCTGGTAGGCACTAAAACGGTTTGGCTAGCACAATTGAACGCAACCATTATCTTCAATTTCAGTATCGTTTTGGGGGATCTTACGAAAAAGTTAGCAACTGTCACGAAAGTCTGTTGTAGTTACAATATCAGGGCAATGCTTTAGAGCTAAGATGGCCACACCCTCCATAGGAATTACTATTGGAATGGACTATGTGGCACCCCTAAAGTATTGGCCTGTACAATATACTATACAATTTTTTAGTGTTTACATTTGAAACATGGATGCATTTTATTTATGTTAATGGTATGAAATTGCAGGTAATCTTTATTAGTGTTATCATTTATATAAAATTGTTATAATGACCTACAGGGCAGGCCAATACTTTAGGCTGCCACATTGTCCTAGAGGACAATTAGCTTTCACCTTCCACATTTCCCATTAAAAATTTGATTACCATGCATAAATATATTCAAACTTACTAACTTATAAATAGCTTACTTACATTTATTCTAACAATTTCAAATTGTTGGGTTATTTATTAAATTATTGTTTTTTAATTGAGTGAAATAATGAAATTTAAGTGTGTTCATACAAAATGGAAGTATTTTTAACTAAAAGTTACAAAAGATTGTTCGTGTGTAACAAAAGTAAAATTTTTTACAAAATACTGATAACTAATTTGTTTTGAAAATTGAAAGGTCTTATCTGGAAATATTTTATCCCCAGCCACAAGTTTTAAACGTATTTTAAAAATTGCTTGTCTCACATTTATTTTCTAAATTAATTGCATTGCGAGTAGATAAGAATGGTTACACTTTATAAATATTTTAAATCAAATCACTTGACAGATTAGGATGTTATATGAAAATTCAATTGTATTGACAGTCCCTGGCTCCAGGAGGGCAAAGGGGTGGCCATTTTACCTCTTAGTCCAGTGTGCCAGAAACATGATTTTTGGGTTGTTGGAGTTCATTAAGGAATAACAAGCAAAGTCAAACGTTAAATCTTGAAGATTGAAGTTCAAGAGTTTGTTATTAATTTCCTTTAGCACCTTAATTGTCCATTTTTTAAGAGGATTTTTTATTTATATTTGAAAAGTTTTCAATCTATAGAGCAATGTTCTATCACTCATAACTTTAAATTTTCAAACCTAAGGTAACACAAATTAAAAATCACAGTATCAATTGTTTTACACAATATTAATAGCTTTGTTGAACAGTTGGAGTTCAACTTGTAAATTATTGAGTTGATGGAGTCCAACAAGAAATATGTAGTTTCTGGCAAACTGTCTTAGTCTAAACATGCCCTGCATCATTAATTTGTTATTATTGTTTTTTATTTTCTTGTTTTTATTTATTTTCTTTGTTATTGTTCTTTTTTTATTATTATTATTATACTTA
>JARUHE010318887.1:0-11554 GCA_031471125.1 Archaeomysis grebnitzkii | reverse complement strand
GTTTATTTCTTTTCTGGGATCTCTTCGCGTACCGGCAGACCATGGCTTGCGTACCGGCACCGGTACGCGTACCACACATTGAGTAGCACTGCTCTAATGTTCTGCAATTTACAACAATGTCAACAAGTTCTCATTTCATAATCTATGAAAGTATAATTTCTGAGAAGTTTATATATAGTCTTGTAGAAAGCAGAGTTGCATTGAACATTTTGTAGAGATTAATTTCTAGTAAATAAACCTATTTAACTGTTCTTTTATTGGCTCTGCATTTAATGCAGCGAACAACTCAAGAATTCGTTTTCACTCAAATTGATGTGAAATAAATAATTGTTCGAATAACGATGAGTCATCAACGCTTTGTTGCAGTTTCCTCGTCGCTTGTAAATCACTTTTATGGAACTGGGAAAATATTTCAAATGTTGCAAAGTGTTCATATTTTCCGGTTAATTAAAAATAACAAAATTACAATTAGTTCCATAGTGTATAATTGCAATGAAAAATAACTTCAACGTGATCTATTTTTAGACTTGGCGTCACTTTCAATGGTAAATATTTTTAGCCTGCAGTCCTGATGAGTGTTTGTTAAACCCTGTCCAAGGCGCCAAACAATTCTCAGCCACAACCTAAATATCAGAGTAATAACTGAGCGTAACCTATTAAAGCCTGAATAAATCGTACATTAAAGTTGGCTTTGAAAACAACCCTTATTGTATACGACTTATGCATCACTCGAGGCAGTAAAGAGAACTAATAAAACATTCATTTTTTCACATCAAGTTTTTATGTTTTGGTTTCCCTTAAAAAGTTAATTATTGTTTAGAAGTTATAAAAAAATGTTGAAAATTATTTAGTTCGATTATTTGTATATTTTCGGAGTAGTTTAAGGTAAAATATGATATCTGTATTTTTTGTTGAATAAAACAATGTTCGTAAGTTTTTAGTTTCTTTGGTTAGGAATGCTTGTGGTCAGTTGAGCATTTTAGGACGAGGTTCCGGTGTATAAAATAGCCGTTCGACGACCACAACTATTTGACTTGTCAGAGGGTATGAACAAATTCAGATCCATTTTTTTTGTAAGACACATGGAATTGCAATATTAGAAACATGTTGTTTGAGAGTATAAGAATAATATAGCCTTTTGTTAGAATTGAAAGTATATAATAAAGTTTAACAAATATTTGGATGTTCATATTAAAAAATGTTAGTCTAAAAATAAATTTACTTTACAATATATATAATCAATATTCTTTATTATTTTTATTTATAAAACAATCTAGGATATGTATTGTAACTGTAGAATCAATTATTTATTTATCAATGTTTAAACACTTCATTCAATAAAAAAGTTCACAAGAATGTTAATGATTGTTTTATAACCTTGATTTTATAGGAAGAAAATCATGCATACATCTAGTTTTGTCAATTACTTCAAAACAAATTATCCAGTTGTAAAGTATATATTTTCAATAGCCAAGACTTTTACTATTTCAATACAAGCTTTTTGAACTTGGTTTGATTAATTTAATATTGTTTGTCTTATAATATAAATAATTTTCATTGTGCACTGTTATAATATAAACTTTGACGTCTACATGCAAGAGTTGTTTCCTGTGTTATTATACGAGTCGAATGTAAACAATAAAACGTGAGTTATAATACTTATTCTATTGTTTACATTCAATAATCAGAGTTTGATTAATATTTTTATTTTCAAGCAATAAAAATATTTTGTTATCAAAATATTTATGTAAAGTAAAGCAAAAAAATAACTTAACAATCTGTTTGCTTTATTTAGTATGTCAATACAGCTTGTGTAAACTTCAATGCAATATGCATCAAGGATTGATACCAACTTATTAACAAGTTCTTATATTTAAAATGTTAGTTCCACATGAATTAATCAACTATTTTATAGATTGGAGATCATTGCAAGTACAGTTAAATTATTTATTCATACACGTCAGAATAATCTTAAACCGACGGGAAAGTTCAAAACCATAACATGACCTTGTCAGCTGCAAGTACCTTCATATAGTTTAACTAGCGACTGTCCGGAAATACATTGCAAAAGAGTCGTTCGTCACTATTAACATTGGCACAACAAATTATAAACCGTGGCGCTTCTCTTTCCAGACACCCTGTGGAACTCGTTCAATGTAAATATTCCTGACGAGTGAAAACACATTGGTTTCAGGGACTAGTCAGAGACATCATGGCGCGGATTGTTTTCATTTTTGAGGCAGAACAAAGTTTAATTAAATGAGTTGCAATTAAAATTTATTAAATATTCCCTAATTTCACAAAAGACATTGTCGGCCAATTATTATTTCTTCTAATTCTTTACTACTTGATGTCTTAGGCGACAAAACCCTCTGAATATTTATGCATTATTGCAAACACCCATTTCCTTTGCATTTTTTCTAATAAATGTTTTAAATTCTTGGCCAAATGATTTTTTTTAAATCCACCGAAGTTTTTCCATTTTCCAAAACCATGAAAAATGAATTTTACAGAAAAGTTTGTTTAAATGAAAAAAACAACAACATTATTCTACACTGTTGTTCCTAAGAATTTTTTATGGAATCAGTATTTACATATTGGCATGAATTTTATAAAAAAAAAGTTTAAATTCATGGTTAACTAAGATTTTTATTTCAATTTTCAGAGAAAAGTTTATTTAAAACAAATGAAAGCACTGGAGGCTCCAAGGTAGAAGCCTGAAGAACCTTTTTGGTCAAAAATATAAATTTTTTCAGTAATAGACATTTTAGGAATTTTTACATTTAGCCAATTTATCAAGTTTATGATTAACCAATTTTTTTTGCAAGGTTATGGATTATTTTATTGGAAACAAATGAAAGAAAAGTTTAAATATATTAAATTATATATAATTGTATGTAAAACTTACACAAGTAAGAATTTTTTTAAACATACACAACTTTTAATTTCTAGCATTTACTAGTGCTCGTTTTTTATAGTTTTGTATATAAAATCACAGAAAAAAAGGTAGTTTTTGTCTTTGTTCATTTAAATAGCAATATGACAACCATTATGAACATAGTTTTACATTACAGCTTTGGTGTGTGGTAAAGTTTTCCTAACTAACATTTTAAGTAAATGAAACGCAACTAACTTAATTTCTGAAACATTTTTTTTTATTTTTATTTGTTTTTTCTGAACAATTAGATATACGAAATAAAAATGAAAAATATTTATTATCTCCAAGATTATTTTTAAATTTTCTAAAACAAATAATTTTAAATCTTAATAAACTATTCTTGTTTATAACTGCAGGAAACATGTCGACCAATGTTAAATAAACCAGCTGTTTGAGTAGAGAGTAACCACCACATCTGTAATACTTAATATCAATTAAAATTTATTTATTAATCTAGTTTTATGTTTTATATTTTATTCCGTAACATTAAATCTGTAACTATGTCATGTCCACGGTTTTGCATAGCAGGAGGTCTAATGTACACAATGTGTTCCATAAAGATATGCCTAAATGTATATTGGCTTACCTGTCAATAAATTACACTATAAGCATTCAATGTTTTTAGAAGTACTTTTACGTCCACATAAGAAAGTATATTCTCAAGAAGTTGTTAATTTTAAACTTGGAAGTTTTTAGGTTTGTAACTAAGTTAGAAGTTGTCCATATTTTCACTGGAATGAAATATAATGTACAATCAACGCCGACTCTACTACAGGCCTTTCCCATCGTAATCCCTATTACACAAAACGTTCTCGACCCATCTTTTCTTGATAGGGGATTAACTTTCTTCTCGTTCGTTCAATGTTAAAAAAGTCGATCTCTGATCAACAAAGTTGATCAGAGATGAAGAAAAATTTGGTCGACATCACGTTTATAGTTGGTAGTTATGGTATCAGTTGCTTCCAATGTTTTTTGTAATCGTCAAAACTTTATGGCAAGTAACACAGGAGGCCTCTGATAGAGTCGGCGTTGATACTGTTATTTATATGCGATTTTAATTATATTTATTTAGAAAAAATATATTCAACTTATGAATAGCAAAATAAATTCTTAACTGTAAGTTTTATAATTAAGATTTTGTTATAAATTAAAATTCTTTTGTTTCAGAATTGCTAAATTTATTCACAACGTCTTAAGACTTACTTTTAATATATTCATCAAGTCAATCAAAATAATCTATAACAAGTTGTTCTATCCACTTCCCTAATTAACCATTCAACACCTGATGATTTTCTGCCATAAGGACTAAAATTCGATAAAGTTAGTATTAAAGACAACCCTTTTGTATTTATTATGAGGCAATTTCTTGCTTCAGTAACAGAAGGGTTCCATTAATTTTTTCCCATTTCAACAGATTTATTCCTTGGATTTGTATTATACAAAAGTAATTAACTAAAAATTATATTAAGCACCTTAATTATTTTTTGTTAGTTTATTTTTTTTTTGGTTTTACAATTGTTTTGGATAATCTAAATTTCTTTTCGGAAAGATGCAAATGCCATTTAGTTCTTGTTTAATAATTTTTTATTTTAAAAATTACAATCTCTTATTTTCTAAAGTTATAAAATACATAAAATGGAAGAAAAAGTATTCACGAATTAGATTATAAACACAAATAAAACTCAATACATTTCTATGTAAAGTTTGACCAAACAAAAGTTTATTCTTCAATGACATGATTCTTGGGGAGAGGGAGTTAGCCTATATTAGTGTGGAAGAAAGTATTCTCAATCTTTCTGGAGCATTCGATGTAATAATAAAAGGACTTCCAGAAATTCTTGTTTTTCAGTTTCAATCTTTTTTAGTTTTTTTATTATTTAATATTTTTAAATACTCCAAATATTTTGGGTGAATAATGTTTAGTATACAATTTGATTTATGAATGATAAATTAAACAACTGAAATATATTTTTATATCAATATCATATACCACTTGTCATATATATATGTATGCATAATAAACTTGTCCTTTAAATAAAAATGAATCTAATATTCAAATGCTTTAATTTAGGTTTTTAAACATTTACTTGTAAACTTTCTTGAATGGTGCCTTTCACCAATTAAATTATTATGAAATAAATGACCATTTAGAATATTGATATAATTACAACTATTATCCGAATACCGTAACTGTTACATGTTTCTTGACATCCTATAATATTTTATTATTATTGCAATAAAGAAATTGATTCGACAACTTTATAATAGTAGATAGATGTAGTTTCACGGTTCCATGCATTAAATTATACGTCTTGATTGAAAGTAAGTTAGGCATACATATAATTAATGTTTGAGCACATTTTAAATTTCTTTTATGTTCAAACAAAAATGTAATGAACCGTTTTCTAAATCTGAAGTTTTTATTTTAATGATGTTTGTTAGAAAATGTTCATTGCTTTTACGGCGTTTTTGATTTTAAAATTTGAGTTGATGTTTAAAAAATAATAATTTTTAATTTATTTCTAAAAATATTAAATAATGATGTAATCTCCATACTGTCATTTGTTTAGACAACCCCATGTTTGATCGGCTATTGAGTTTCTACAATTTAAATTTTGATTTATATTTAATTTTAAACTTATCACATTTTATTTAAATATTAATTACATTTTGTTTATTCAATTAACATAAAAACGACTGTGTTGAAAACTATATGCTTTTACTTTGAATTTTCGAATTGGTATGCAGTTTTTGAATCAAAATTAAGCTTGAATATAATCTGAAAATGTTCAAATACTTTGGAACTATATGGGCATACAATTTAAACAAAAATCCAATAAATTTTTTCAAAATACCTAATTGGAAGATTTTTTTCCAAGTACTTTAAAAGCTTTCATTCAATCCACATTTATGCCCGCACAATTCGTGGATATTTACATTTTTGCAAATTTGCTAGCTTTCGTAAATGAAATGTTAGCCTAAGTCGTGATCATTAGATGTATTTATTTATCCTGCGGGAGGAAATCCATGTAATCTTAGCATCCGAATGTGGGAATACCTCTCGTATTTCTCGTCTTAATTACAACCCGCGTACTGATTGGTGGATTTTCTCTCTACTTCTAACCTCAACCAATCAGAAATGTTCTTTCATTCTTTCAGTTTCAAATCCGATTAAGTTACCATACCTGAGACATACCAATAATCTTACTTTTGTTCTCATTTAAATATTTGTGATCGAATGAAAATGTTTTTCTCGTTAATTGTTTTGAAGTTAGTTCATTATTGTTAGCATTCTAATGGAAGCTTATGAAAATGTCAGATTGTTTTTCTATATAAAACTTAGGAAACTATTAGATTATTTTTCTATATAAAGCCTATAAAAATGTTAAATTATTTTACTATATAAACCTTCCGAAAATGTTAGCTATTTTTATATATAAAGCTTATGAAAATGATAGATTATTTTTAAATATAACGCTTATGACAATATTATAATATTTTATGTAATGTATACACATTATCTCAAAATATATTGCTTTTAAAGTTACCCTTTCATTTAACACGATTGCAGGCAATTAATTTAAATAAATATTTAAAAGTTTATTTATAAAATTTCCAAACTTAATATTTTTTATCTTCTATAAAAAAGGATGTTTGATTCATCTGCTAACAATTATTTATTCATATGAAGAATAGTAAACGTTTGACTATAAATTATAACTACTAAAACGGTTGTTCTTCTAGTCCTATCCAGAACGGTTGAAGAGAAAACAATAAATGTTTGAAAGTTGAAGTCTGGTACATCACGATACAATGGAAACTTTTTTTATTACGACTAATTATTCACTAGAGATGTGCGGGACCAACGCTACCCAAAGGTTGGTTGGTCGGAAATATAGGATGGCAAAAAATGGGAGCGTCTTGCACGAATTTCCGGTCGTGCCTTCAGGAGTTGGTATCCTCGTGGAAGATGTTCATTAAACGATTCTGAACACCTGTTGACAAAGACGGACTTTCGGTTCTTTTTTAATATGAACGAAAATATGAATTTTCCTACTTTTGTATTTGAACAATATAATTATTAAATTATGGTTGCTTTGCAGAATGTTGCTTTTATTTTATGTAAACACAATTGGATGTATATTTGGTTTAATGTTGGAACTTGCATCAATATAAATTAATATGTAAAACTTTGTTTAACACCTACTCAAACTTTTGGTTATTTTTGTTTATTCAATAATGAAATGTACACAATAACACTTCTGCATGTGTTTATTCGTATATGGTCGTGTCGAAAAATTTTCAATGTTAAGTTTTATTGTACAAAAGTTTAAGTTCTTAGTTATTGATCTTTTTGCGAACTAAAACGAATAGTGAATGTAATCTATAGTATTCCATTTCATTAAGAATCTGGACAAACGTTCCCGTTTTGTCTGCTTTTATAATTAGAATAATTTGTTGAAACCCATGTGAAATTATTTCGACTTTTGTAAACAATGATGCATCGTGTAAAGAATCGTTGGTTCAATTAGACTTAATTGAAATTTTCTCACAAAAATTAAAGGAACGAATCCAAATAATTGTCGAGTGTCTATAATCATTTGTTTGAATTAGTTAGATGCCACACACAACGATGTTATATAAAGACCTTCTCTATAAGGAGTCGCAATTGGTATTTCTTTTCAATGTTTAACAATAGTCAATAATCAGACTTCATCTACAAATCACTTAATAACTTGAACAAAATACAAATGCAATTATTTGGTCACAATTCACTCTTATTTATAATATTTATTTGTAACATAACTTTTTAATATATAAAAAAACTTAAAAATAAAATGCTTTAAGGGTAGATGTTCTTTTTTATTTTTATAAAACTGATTACAAAAATGTTTAAAACCTCAGCGTTGCAAATCAAAAACCACTAAATTTTTAAACTAAAAATAAGAGAATTGCACAAAAGAATATTATAAAGACTAGTCAAGTAAGAAAAATACAAGAACAAGTAAGTTTATTTTTCAATAACTTATTTTAAAATTGTATTTATTGTTATAAAATATGAAAACACAATTGTGTCTTATTCGTATTTAAAACATTGAAATTTTTAAATCTTCTGATATTGTATTACTCATCGCTAAATAAAACCCGAAATTTATTTATTTGAAGTCAATTAGATTGCCAAAATTAGTCTTGTGGATGACGTCACACCTTGATCTAGGCTTGGTAACTAGTCCTGGCTGAGCCAAAAATTCCAATCACTTGAATAATTCAGTATTTTAAAAGTAGTTCAAAATTACATTTTATTAAATTAATTTGATGTTTTCAACATAATTTCAAACAAGATTTGAATCAGCTTTAGGGTTTAGATTGTTGGATCTGAAATTAAAATAATCTGTACGTTTACAAAATTTATAATTTGCTTCATATGTATTTCTTTGTGACTTTTAAACATTTTTTATGAATATAAAATTAAAACTCCTCTACATTTTATCAACAAATTCTGTGGCTTTAAGTGTCTGCAATTTTGCAATTATTTTAATCTTCTAGAATGTCAACTTTTGAAAGAACTTTGAACTTGAATCCTATTTCTTGAAGGTGTGTCAGAAGGAAAGGAAATACTTGCTGAAATTATGAGAACATTTCCATCCTGAATGTCTCGAAGGCAACCACAGAATCCATCGTAGGATATGAAAAGAAATCCTTCAGTCAAGATTCAAGATGGTGTTCTGGATAATTATTGGCATAAGGGCTAGAATACATTAAAGTTATCATTGAAAATGACCCATATTGTTTGTTTCTAATTCAAGCATATAGACAAAAGACGTACAAGATTTCTACTTTTAATTATTCTAATAAAACTTTATACTCCAGTACAGTAAAATTCACAATTAATTCAGTAAACAAACGTTGCATTTTGTTTTACATATAAGCCTAAATTGTTTATGTTATTGCTCTATAGTTTCTAATGAGACCATAAGCCTACCTAAGTGTAAACTAGAGCACTAATCCTTTCTGTAATGTTCAGCATTAAAATTCATGGCTTTGGTGTTAATTTTCTCGCGGTTTATTAAGCCTAGAGGACTTGGTTTTGTATCAGATATCTTGCCTAGGATATCTCGCTCGAGGCACAACTGAATTCTCATTAGGGATGAAAATAAACTTTAATTATTTCAACACACGCGCTCCCTCCTGTTGAGCTTACAATTTTGATTCACGTGTGAAGCTAAGCGACGTAGGTTATAGCTTATCTCTTGATGATATTAATATCTCCTCTCGGTAAATGTGCCTTGCACCCAGCCAGGTCCAATAAAGTACAACTTTAAAAAGGAAAAAACTTTCTTTAAATTTAAATTCATTCCCCTGCTTCACACTTCCATTTGTGATAACTTTGGCATTTATAGTGCGATAATAACCCAATTTGTTGGTAATTATAAAATTAATTAAGTTTTATAATAACTTAATCTCAGTTATCATTGCCTTCCTGTTGCAGCTAACTGCAAGGCTCGGCTTAACGTGATTGTGGTGCCAGCATACATAACTTTCCACTAATTTTCATCAATTATTGTGAAGTTCCCATTTTTTAGATACACAAGAAACATAATTGTCTTTTAGAAAGCTTTGATTTGTAAAGATTTGTATAGACAAACTGGTGACAAGATAAATATAATTGTATTGTATACAACGTTCAGGATAATTATTAGGAGCAAGTTTTATTCCTTTATTTGACTAGAAAGGTTTGTATTATTTCTTCTAAATTAATTTTAGTTTACTTTATTGTAAGAGTCTCGACTAGAAATTTATTTGAATTATAAACGTTTAAATGAAACTCTTTTATCAGCTTTATAAATAAGACCTAAATATTTGTGTTTTAATGTCGCATAATAACCTAACAAAATTTGAAACTTGATATTTGCTTAACATTTTGGTTATCGACCCATTCTATCAATTTTATGCTTTCCACACTATTTAAAGGCCATGCATTTACAAGTAGGTTAACAACTTTTCAATATGTATTATTAGTTTAATTACAACATTATGTGAGGTTTATTATTTAAAAGGTTTCTATGACTTCCATATATAGACCTGTTTTAATTAGTAAAATTAAAATTAAATTTAACATTAGTTGTCTACATTTAGTTTTGAATGTCTACTGCATAGTTATTAGATCTCCCTTTTTAACTTTTGCAATGTTGTAATTTGTTATTTAACAATGTTATAAAAAACAATAACTTATTACCATGTTTTGATATTAAATCCTAAACATTTAGGTAAAAAACAAAAATTTAAAAATGTTAAAATATAAAATCGTTAAAATATAAAAATGTTAAAATAAAAAAATGTTAAAATATAAAAATTTGTAAAAAGTTGAGGTCTACACGTGAGAAGCCATACATGCATTGTACTGTAATGGAAGTATTTTAAACCTATTATAAATGTTCACCCACGACCCTTTGCTCAATAATGTTGTATATCTTTTCAAATGTTTAAACTTTCTTTATTTGCGTATTTTAATGTTTATTCAGTATTTTATTAATTTAAAATGTATTCATATTGTTTATTATAAAACTCTTAACTTTTTTTTTTAAATTCTAGGATCTTTTCAACTTTAATACAATTAATTTGCTGTTTAAAATCGATATTAATTACTAATTTAAAAAATATTTGGTTTTTATCACGTTGAATGATTTAAAGATTACAATAAATAAGTTTCATAGCTAAGTCTGCTTACGTTTAAATCCAAAAAATTATTGTAATTTAATTTCAACTTATAAACTGTATTTCTTTACATTAAGAGGATTAAAATATTTAACGTTTGTTTGAGCTATTAATTTCCTCATTACTTTTGCTACTTTTCAAAGTTTATTTGAAAACTCGCCCCACCATGCATTCCTCAGGCTACATCAATGTTTATTTATTTATTTATCAAATCCACAGTTAATACATGTTAAAAAATATTTTTTGTGTAAATGAAGAAATATTTTTAAATAGTTCAAAAAAAGTTTTTAGATTTGTACACCTTATTCTTATATATCCCCCTCCCCAAAAATCCAAGTTCATCCCAATACAAAACATGAGAAGTACCCCTTAAATGGGGTTGTTTCAGATCTTTACGAACCTAAGAAATCCCTCAATTGAAAGTTTTTAAAGAATCTTACAAAATCATTCACCAAATAAAACAATCCTAATACCAATCTGACAAACTTGATACGAACGTTTTTTAAGGTACGTACACCACAAGTATGTGAAAATGTTAATAAAGCTTTTAGTTGTAAGATAAATACGAAACAGGTATATGACAAACTAAATGATTGTTTGTTGTATGTACAGTTGCACCAAGGTATTCTTCTCCGATGAGTGATTCTAGTACAATTAAAAGTTACCAAATGTATGAATTATAGGGTATTATATTTCAATTCTAGAAATAATTCAAGTGTAATTCGTTTATATTATTTTCAAAAATAGTTGTTTTGTTTTTAAAATTTATAACTTGGAAATATACAACAAACAAAATTATATTTATTTTATTTCTTGCTCATACAATAAAACTAATAACTTTACAAAACATGATTTAAATTACTAACTGGCAACTAATCTATCAGTGAAACATTTTTTCAC
>JARUHE010318865.1:0-11555 GCA_031471125.1 Archaeomysis grebnitzkii | reverse complement strand
TTTTACGTCTATATGTTTACTGATATATGTGTTAATATTTTTAACAGATGTACCTTACCTGAAGATGAAGCATGTTTGAGCTTCGAAACGTTGTAAATAAATATGTATATACAACCCTAGCGTTGCTTTTCCTTTGCAAGTTAGTATAACATTATAATTACTATAACATTATAATTGTTATAACATTATGATTAACATAAAAAATGTCATTCCTAATAGAGAACATTGATGCAATTTCAGCGGATGATGGCCAAGAATCAGGCTCGTCGTGCACAAATGCAGAGGATGTCGGAACTTCTGCACGACAAAGAAAATTCTTCGACCAAAGAAATCTCGACTTCCAAACCTGCAACGCTGATGTCCTCTTTTTCGGCAAAAACTATTCTGGATGCAGGCGATGAATCAAAAGATTGTCAATCTGTTGCTTCCGATATCGATTGTAAACCAAGTAAGATTTTATAACAGATTTTTTTTTCTGTCATTGAGCAGAATTGTAAAATATTCAGTTGATCTTGCATGTT
Organism: Archaeomysis grebnitzkii; assembly: GCA_031471125.1. Taxonomy (NCBI): domain Eukaryota; kingdom Metazoa; phylum Arthropoda; class Malacostraca; order Mysida; family Mysidae; genus Archaeomysis; species Archaeomysis grebnitzkii. The sequence goes on along the minus strand of JARUHE010318865.1, from coordinate 11,034 downwards.
GGGTCTGATATAAAGAATATAGATTTTATTGGGTGTGTGAAAATCTTTCAATTTTGTATTAATTAATCACGGTTATGATCTTCATAAGCAAACAGAAATAAATAATATAAATATTAATTAGAAATATTTAAATGTTAATTGCAATGGTATAGCATTCAATCAAATTGAACTATTTCAAATATTATATTTTTATATATTTTTATGTTTTACAAGGTTAAGACCAATCTTCTTGGTTTTATCAAGTGTGCTATTATGTAGAAGATAAAAGCTCTGTATTCAAGTTGGTATTCCATCCATCTGTTCTTTTTGTTTTTTTCATTTTTTAAGGTTCATAGCCATGTTTGACAATATAAATTATAGTTAGGTTATTTATTTATTCATCATAGTATGTGAGAATAATTTATATGTTCCACTTATTATTATTGAACAATAAAGTTTTCTAAATTTTGTTTTTGTTTTCAAGGTTTACAAATACCCTCTCCAGTTAAGTCTCCACTGAAGGTAAATAATCGACCGTCCGACATAGATTCTATAAGTAATGTAATGAATAGTTATGAAAGCAAATCGTCGATAGCGTCCGACACCAAAAGCTCGACCAGCTCACTCACGAAATCGCCCGAACAAAAACGTCGACTCGGAGCACTCGCCCGTCTGTCGAAACAAATAAACTCGTGGGATGACGATTATAATTACCATTCCTCGAATTTGGGCTCGCAGCATGAGGTAGATCACTCTGGGCCTGCTGTAAAAAGTCATTCTAGTTTGCACAGTAGTAACAAATTGCATGACATTAAACATCCCGCAAACCTATTCAATAACAACGGTAACTCTAGTAAGACAAAGGAGACATCCCCGGCTAAATATTATTTTGGTGGAAGTCCCGACAAAAGAGGGTTGGTTAGTAAAACACAGTCTGTTAATACCATTTCTCTCTCATGTGGTGGCGGTGGCGTGGCCTCTCGTAGTTACTCAGTAAAAAATACTACCTCTGCTAAGCCCATTAATGAAAATTTAGGTAATCAAGTCAACACTAACATGTTGACACAAAATGACGACAAAACCCCAACAAAAAAAGTTGTCTGGGATAGAAAGCTTTTAAGTTCTTTGGTAAGTTTTGCATTTCAAATTTAAGTAAATTGATTATTTTTAAATGTATTTTGTAGATTAAATTATGTTGATTTAAGTTTTTTTTGTAGATCGGAGTAAAAATATGTCCCAAATGTTTTGATTGCAACAATTCCAAATAGGTAAATGTATAAAAATATAGTTTCAACTTGAAAAGAATAATGTGTGATCTCTTTTTTCGACTTCATCAGTGTCTCTAAATAGAGAAACCCTTTCATTCTAAAGTTTTAACAGATTCTCAGCATTATTTATCATACAGAAATACTTTTACATGGAAAAGTTAAATAAATTTAAATGACATTCTCATAATCTAAATAATTGAGATACTGTGAAAAATAATTAAATATCGTAATGATTACTGTTTGGTACTTAGCATGAAATTGTAGTTAATGAATGTATCATCATGTCTGCATTAATGTAAAAGTACTCTCAACCATTAAAAATTTTCTCTTCAAACTACATAAGGTGCTTAGCCCACTTTCCATATAATTAATGAACCTTCAAATCCAATCAACTTTCATTGGCTGGGAGTATCCTCACATTTATGCTAACATTCACAGTATTGTAAACACGCTTTCAACTAACATTTGTGTCTTTTTTAATTTATTTGCTTACCTTTTTCCTTCATTTAATGCAGAACATCAACTGTACTCAAATGTTGTTGATATCTTATAAATTGCACCCATGTTTGTTTTGTGCTTAAGCAGTTTTTATCTTGTTACGTCCTTGTAACTGCTTGTGCAATGCTGGTAAATTTTAATTGTATTAGAACCAGAAAGTAATAAAATGGAAGTGTTGAACACAGGGCATGCATGGGTTCTTGCTACTAAGTTTATAGTTTGTAATGCTTGTTCGTACAAGTTAAAATGATTCTTGTGTATAAACTATTCAATCTAACAATGAGAAAAATGAATATATTGATGGAATAATTATTCATTTTCAAAGTGAATAATAAAATAATTTTATGATGTTATTAATGCTAATTTCTGCTCTATGAAAAGGAGGCGCAAGGCTTCACACCAAGTGATTCCAAATCAAGGTTGATTTATGACTTTGAAAAGGACAAAAGTTCTTCAAAGGCAACATCGAGAGGCCACTCTCCGAAGAAAGAAGCTCCGCCTCCTCCGAAAGTGCTCGGTGCTGTACTTAAAAAGGCTCCAAACAGCCCTGAGAAGAATTTGCAAAAAAGTCCTTTTTCATTTGTAAGTAGTTTTGCTAAAAAATAAATTGTTATGGTTATAACTCAGTCATTTTGTAACGTTTCAGATATATTGCTTAGTTAGGATTGTTATTATTATTAGAGGAATTGAGAAGAAAACATTTATTTACATGTAAAATTTATGCAAAAATATTATTTCAGAAAAAAAGTTATTCAAGTTCTACAATGCAAAGTGAGCCTTCCACCCGAGAGGCAAGTCCTTCCAAGGTGAGAAATAATCGTGATGGAAGTCCCTCAAAAATAAATGCTCTCTGCAACCGATGGGAAGACCACATCCGACAGGCTTCTCCTGAGCGCAAACAACATCGAGAACGTTCCGAAAGTCCCACCAAGTATGTCCAATTTGTGTTGGTTTTGTACAGAGTAAAAAATACATTGAGCCACATGGCATAGTTGCAATGTCAATCTTAAATTTTACTTTTATTATCATTATAATGCATAGTAAATGTTAAATTCTTTTTTATAGGTCCAATTGGCAGAGTGTCTCCCATGATCGATCAAGGCCTACTCACAAAAGTAATGTGGACATCATTCTCCAGAACAAAAGCAATGTAGATAGAAGTAGAAGCCCTGTGAAATCATATTCAAGCCAAGCATTAAACTCGGTGCAAACTTTCCCGACTACAAATTATAGCAATCAACAAAAATCTAAAAGTTTTGTCGAAAACAGATCACCTGAAAAAAAAATAATTAAGGGAACTGTAACAATGCCTGATGCTCTTCCATTAATTGAAAAACCTTATTCATCATCAGTTAGAGAGAGGGTGGCGGCCTTTGACGTTGGTAAGAAGGAAAAAAAAGATCCCGCAGAGTTGAGTGTTCATGATCGACGTGAAATATTTCAGAAGAAAAAAGAGGCTGCACCACTCATTCCTAAAGCTCCTTTTGGTCAAGCTGTACCTATCAAAGATTTACATTCAGCTGTATCAAATAAGTCTGCAAGTGCCATTTCACAAAGTAAACCTTCTGTTCAAAACAACAGACCAAACTTTAATGTGAAATCTCCGATTCATCCTATTGATGTTGAGAATAATTTGACAAAGTTTCAAAAACCACTTGAAGATAACTGGCAGGACAATGCCATTAACAGTAAAATACAGGAAGAAAGAAAAAGGGAAATGGATGTCTTATTGAATCGGTTTAAAAAGCCTAAAAATGTAGGTAATACCAATGAACTTCATGCAACTAATAGGTCACCAATCCGGTATGAAGAAACCGAATCTGAATATATGGAAAGTGACGACTCCTATGCAGAGTCGTCTTCTTCTGAAATTGCTTCATCAGAGTTTGAAAGCAAGTTCACATTCCCTGGACCACCAAAGCCTCCTCGAATATATGTTGGACCTCCGAGTCCTTCAAGTGCTAAAGACAACAACAGTCCTTCTAACTCTTTGAAAAAGAGGTTGAACTCAACTGAATTAGGAGAATCGCCCAGAAAAGATTATATTCCAAGAGTTAAACCGGGTTGTTTGTTTCCTTCACTTTCAGATATAGAAAGTCAGTCTGAAGTTGCAGATAGTCAAGAGAGTGATATAGATGATGATGTTGGGAACTCAAGTTTTGCAGAGAGTGTTCTAACATGTGCTTCAATGGATAGTCTCGGAGCTCAGATACAAAGAGCAGCTGAAAGGAATGTGAATCAAAAACATTTGGAGACCATTTCAGAAGGATTTGATCAAACTGGTTACGCTACAACGGATCAACTTGATGATATGGATGACATAGAAAATGCTATTGATGAGGCACTAGATGATAAACCAACACCTCCAAAAAAAATTAAAACACAAGATTCAAATGTTTTCAAAACTCCGAAGTTATCTACTTCAGGTTCATCTAATAATTCTAATGATTCTGATATTACTCTAGCACACTCTATTTCAATGTATAGAAGACGAAAATCATCCGATGTTACATGCACTCCTGTAAGACGAATTATTCATACTGCAACTGATGTCTCATCTCCTGAAGCTTCTCCAGTTTCTCCTTCTGTGAATATCTCTGCAAAAATTAGAGTGCTACAGCAGCAGGAGAATATACAATTAAGTGTTATATCCCAAGCCTCTGGTGCACTATCTGTGGTAGCTCAACATTCTGAACAGCAAGGTACACCTCAGCATATAGAAGCAGAAAAATTGTTACTTGTCGCTTCACACAAAAAGCAAGCGGCTAGAGATGAAGTTCAAAGATTGAAAGCTGAAGGGGCACTTGCAGGCAAAAGCTGGGGACCTGACCCAAATGATTCATGCAGAGGCTCTCTCAGCATCAGCAATATTTCCTTGCCATTGAAAGAAGAATTTCTATCGAAAGGATTGTCCACTAACAAAGTGTACCACATGATGATTTTGGTCAAATATCGAGAACAAGTTATTTCATCAGAATTGTTAAGTACACCTGGATGCATTGTAGAAAAGGCTGTTACATTTCCTAATTTGATATCTCTACATGACCTTACATCAGATTTCAATGTTACATTAGAGCTTCATATGCTATCTATAGAACAAGCTTCGAGTCATCTATTTAAGAAAGAACAAAGCCGACTCAAGTTAACGCCATTAAAGCGATTACACAAGATGGAATCTCGTGTTCATTCGCCCATTGTTCAATCTCCAGGTGGACCTTATTCAATAAGAACATCTTTGTTCCAGCTGGTGGGTTTTACTCATCTCAACATCTCGACCCTCACCAGAAATGCTTGGGCCTTGGAGAAAGTGTCTTTCAACTCCCCATTTGATGGGCATCTGGTGATGAAGGTCGCTTGCAGTATGGAGGGAGGCGAATCGGAACGAACATTTTTGAATTTATTTGATGACATTTCTGGCTCAGGTGCTCTGAATAGAAGGTGGTGTGTCTTGAATGGTTCCAAAATTAAATTTTGGAGATATCCTGATGATGAGATAAGAAAAGAATGTTTAGGAGCTGTTGATTTGAAGAGATGTACCACTCGAAGAGTAGAATTACTCGCACCCGATGTTTGTGCCCGTAGGTATACCTTCCAGCTAACACTGATAAGACCAGCAAACAGAGGAGATGTCTCAAACCTTGTTCAGGAGATCCGAGGAAATAATGTTATCAAGAAAGTCTTGTTAACTGCTGAGAGCAGAGAAGATGCGATTGTTTGGTGTGAAAAGCTAAATAGAACCTTGGCCAATGTACGAGCCTGGGATCCAGATGCATTAAGGCCAGACGATTATCATGTTTGAGTTTTTAACATTGAATTTATTTTGAATTTTCTAGAACAAAAGTATTGATAACTTGATTATTTTGATTCACTTTTATGGTTAGATAATAATGTTTTATTTTTTATATAAATTTTATCAACTAGAAGGAATTTTTCCATAGAAATACTGTCTATGGCTTATAGTACTTATTTTATTGGTATGCAGGTTTAGTCTTGATGACCAAGCTTAGTTTCCATAGTCAATTTTTGTATCAAGATTATTTATGATTTTTCTATAAAATAGGAGAGTGTGTGGAAGTTTCTATTTTTTTCTCAAAAGAGAGAGTTAAAAACTTTACTATGAATATCTGTTTATGAAAAAATTCTTCAAACTCCCACATGACAAGTTTACTTTCATTTATGAATATTTATTAAAAGTTTGCAAACAAAAGGTTCTTTTGGCAGAAAGCTGAGCCATAATTGAATTAGATTCTTCATTGCCTGGATATTTTTTTTACTTTTTGTTTAATAGATTTATGTGCTTTTGTTTGTAATTTATTGTTCTCTATGGGTGCTAAAGGGGACAGCATATATACATTAGAAACAATGACGGATTAGTTTATAATTAATTGCACCTTTGTATGTTCAATATATTCATATATGTAGGAAAATTATTTTATATACTTTATAATTTTTTGTTGTAAAAATACTCAACTGTTCTCTTATTATTCTAGTTTTCTTGATTTCTATCTTGTGCTTCTTATTCATATGTGCTTTTTAACATACACATTTTTCTAATTAGTATTGTTAGTTGTAATATAAGTATGAATAGAAAGTTATATTAATATATTAGTTTAAGTGAATTTTATATAACACTTGGAATAATTGAATATATATTTATTTTTACTTTACCTTATTTTACATGTACTCTTTTTTAAAAGAATTTAAAACATTTTACCTGTAAGATACATAATTTATAACACCATTAGCTTGATAAGATTTCAAACAAAATGCTTTTAATCAATAAAAACAATTTATAACATTTTGTGCAAGCTTATACATTTTTTTTATGTGAAAGCTAAAATTGTATGAATATTTTTATTAAATATATTTGTATGTATTTTGTTTTACTGTGTGTTGAAAAGTATTGGTTTTCACAGAAAATTTTCTTTCAATATAACTGAAGACGACAATTTTTTCCTGACTAGTTTGAGACCGAATTCGAAAATGTCCATATTTTTCTTGTAGCACATCAACTTTTTTACTTTAAAATTACATTGAGTGACCAGGATAAATTGTGGGCCCCATACAATGTATGTAAACTAAGGTTACCCAAAACCAAGTCTGGAAAAATTGTACTGGCAAGTGTAATCAATGGTTGTCTTCGTTGTTCATTGAATATAGGTAACAATGCACGTAAATTCCCTTCCCAATCCACTTTAAAATAATAGAAAAGGTAACTTTTAAAAATATTTTCTTTTGAGAAGACCATAAGACATGTCCATGTAAATCAACAGCATTATCCTGGTTACTAGTTAATTACATGAAAGATCTCTGTATATACACTGAGGGCTATTAAGAAGGGGCAATAACCCAATTGAACTTTTAATAATATACCTGATGTAAACACATCTGTTAATCCTTACACTGACCTCTACAGTTCTGTCAAACTAAAAATGCAAACACCCTGGAATGAATTGAACGAAATGTTGAACCGTGGCCCTCGCATCTGATAATAATAAGACTTAGTATTGGACATAAGTTCTCATAAAAAATGACATGAGCCCATATACTGTAACAGCTGAACATCTTTTTTTAATTCAATACTTATCAAGACAAGAATAATACTGTACATGGAACTATGAAGGCACTGCTTGGAACAGATTGCCCCATTGATAACTTACTGAATTGAATCTAGTGTTTGAAATATAAAAAGCAAAGTAATTAAGCCCAACAGAACAGTGCTCTTTGCATCTGTGACTAATAATAATAATAAAATTAAATGCTGAGATTGACCTTTTCTTTACTGTAGCAATGGATTATACAACTTTGTCAGGTTGTATAGGCTCACGCTATGCTTATTGCCTATATAATATTAAAACGATGTCCGTAAACTAACCAGGAATCTCCAAATGAATTTGTGAACCAACAATACAGTTTATTATTTTACTTGTAAAATATAACAACTTTCAAGTCAAGTGAGAAGGTTTACCCTTGTGACAGCTAGCATACCGTCAGCCAGGACAATGTGAGCGTAGAACAAGATATCAAAATTACGTAATCTTACGCGAGTTAAACTATCAAACCATAATAACATGTTTAGTTTAATATATTGGTATAGAATATTCAGGATTTACTATTACAAATAAATATGCGAGTACAACATTACCCTTAGGGCAGATATCAAATAGTTTGAAATGGATACCCAATTTCAATGGTACTAACTTAGATTATCAAAGTAGGTCTAGCGTTATTTGAATGGAGTGTGAAGTATTTGGTACAAAAGAGAAAATTATTGATGGATCATATAAATGTGGAAAACCTAAAGAAATATAACTGCACAAACTAGGATGAGTCTTGCAAATTTCAACAGTCATATCGGAGACGATTGCGTTTAAGAAAGAAACCTACATTATCTTCAAAGAAAACAAAATGGGAGACCTCTTGCAACAATATAGGTTAACTCAATAAGTATATTAGATGATCTAAAGAGATTTGCGAAGCAAGTGCATTTAAATATATATAAACATCTCTTTATTTGTCATTCAACACCTAACAGGCCTATTTATTAAATTGTTTACAGTGAAAACATGTATTTTAATTGTTTGTGTATTAACGTTTAGTCAATAGTATTTTGGAAATGTTTATGGCGTTAGTTTTAATAAAACATTAATTAATACTTGAAAAATACCAAAAGTATTTTGTGAAGTTTGTTCAAAAATCAGCTGACAATATTTTCAAACATTTAAGGTTGTTTTACCAACAAACCATCCAACTACAGTGCAAAGCGTAAATCGGGAAAAGGATGCACTTTTCAGAAACTCGCTCGTTAAATATTTAATTATTTTGATAATTTTATATATGTTTTGATATTCTAAGAAAGTTTTATTGTTCACTAATTAGTGCGTAGATGAGTGGTTAAGGATTTATGAAGGTTTCTTTTAGAATATGAGGCACTCATTATCACGAAAATATCGTTAGATTTACGCTCTGCTACAGTGAAACTTTTGGGTTATGAAAATCCCGAATGCTCTTTTTATTTAGAGAATTTTAAGTGGCATGGAAATTAATTTTGGGAAAATACTAAATAGGACACTTGTGATGGTCAACGATTTATTTTACTGTGGTTTTAATACAACTTAATAGATGAAGAAAAAGTCAAAGTTGGGTATATAGCAAATCTGGCAACAACTTATATGTGTGTATTTTCTACATAACACCAAGAAAGTTATATCACTTGCTTAATGGTTTCCTGAATTTTTAAATTTTTGAATTTGATTTATATATAGTATTTACTTACATTAGTTTCATTAACCAAATATATACTTAACAATGCGCATAGTAGAAATGTTATGGTTATCCAAAAATATGACCCTCATTTTCTATGATTCAAATCTTTCTAAGATACGAAATTTCTAAGTTATGAAACAGCTAATACTGCATAACTCAGGAGTTCTACTGAATTCCAAATTAATTATTAAATTACAAAATTAGACTGTTTCAATCATTCGTTAGAATTAAATAAACTCGTGGCTGAGATATCCAGAACATAGCGTAAATCTAACGCTATTTTCGTGATAATGAGTGCCTCACATTTGACAATAAACCTTCATAACTCCTTAACCACTCTTTTACGCACAAATTAGTGAAGAGTAAAAGTTTCTTAGAATATCAAAACATATATATAATTATTAAAACAACAACGAAATATTCAACGAGTGAGATTCTAAAAAGTGCCTCTTTTTCCCGATTTACGTCCTGATCCAGAAACTGCACGTGGAACGGTGATTTGCAGTATGGCCAGGAATCTTCAACATGTAGCTGCTCAGTGTCGAGTTTCAGTTGCTGGACTGGAATAAGCGTGACTTGATGGATAAGCTAGGTGAAGATTGGCTGGAAAAATGAACATGATTAGGGAGCTGATTTTAGTGAGAGAGAAACAGTTGGTCACTGGTTTTGAGGAATGGCTACGTTGACTCTCTTTTTGATTGAAAGGAATCATGAAAATGTAAGAAATTATGTTTCTTACGACATTTAAAATGTAGTAAGCTTTATTTTTCCAAACTAATTTTACTAACCGTTAAAAACCAAGAGAATGTCTATATATATCGTATGAGTTCTTATAAAATGAAAGGGTATTAAAATTATATTCAATCAAACCAAAACAATTCAACAGTACATCTGCAAATGACGCTTCAATCTCATTCACATGTCGTTCAATGCAAGCAGCAACCGTCACATGCATTGGCATGAGACTGAATGCAATAGTGCGCCACACTTCAAATCTGATAAGTGTGATAACATACCTCGATGACTTCAACTGCCTTTTTCATTCCTGGAATATGTTTTTGAAATACTCGTTAAGCTTCTCCATTTTTGTCCATTCGATCATACTTGAGAGGTTGTATGATCAAACTTTTGAAAAAAGGGTTTAGACCTGGGGCTGGTCAACAGAAAAAAATGAGTTTCATTAAAAAATTGTCAAACTTTAAGCCCACATTTCAATATTTTTTGTATTGTATTTTTTAGCCCTAAGCCCTCCATCATTTTTTTCAGTATTGAAGAATTTTATTGAACCGATCGAATATATAAAAAAGAATAACAATAAACCTTCCCCGAAAAGTTAAAAACCAAAACAAAAAATCTTTTGTATAAAAATAAATTTTTTCATAACAATGATGTGTTGATGAAAAACAATGCGTTAAAAACTAATGGTCTGCAGTTCTGTTGATAGAAAAGAAAGAGCAGTGGTGTCATGCATTATTCCACAGGGCCGGACCTCCAAAACTTTTAATTCTTACGATGGTAATACATTTGTGAAATGCTAAACAATTTCCAATGTGACATTTAAACCAAATGGAGGGTTATTGTTTTTAAAGAACAGTAACCCTCCTTTTAGCAGCGCTTAAATGTTTTTCATAAAAAAGTTAAAAGAAATCTTGGATATATACAAACGAATTGACAGATGGATCTGGACCAGGTCTGGCCCATACCGACTTTGCTGTCAGGGATATAAATTGAATTTAATGAAAGAATATACACGTGATTAATGGACATTATTACATTACTTTTTTCGTATTTAGGCCAAGCTATGCTACAGTTTTTGGCCACACTACCCTGACTGGGGCATTATCAATTTGTCGAAATTGATTCCTTCGAAATATCATTTTGTCGAAATTGCAATCAGAGAATTTTTCGACAAAATGATATTTTGGAAGAATCAATTCGATAAATTCATATTTCTGAGAAAACAAGTTTTTGTAATGTAAATTATAAATATTAAATATTGTTTCCTCAGAAATATCATTTTGTC